>CAEFZX010022540.1:0-114870 GCA_903066825.1 Alfaro cultratus | reverse complement strand
TCCAAATCTCAACCTCCCTTGTGGTCATCCTTGCACAAAACCCCATTATCACTTGAACTGTAAAACCTTCAAGTAGTCAATCAGTAGGTGGGGTCAAAACACTTGCGTTTCTCTCTCTCGCTTTTTTGTAATGAGTAACTAAACCACACATTGAAAATGTATTGGAGTAAAAGTATGCAATGAAGTTCGGAAATATAGTGAAGTAAAAGTGAAAGTTATCAAAAATGTTCATACTCGAGGAAAGTATGAAGTACTCCAAAATATACTTAAGTAAAGTAGTGAAGTTTTTTTACTTCGTTACTATACAACACTGTTGGATTGACCCATCAAAGACTCAAGACTTGACTTGAACTTGTAAAAATATGATTTGAGACTTGACCATGAGTTGGGGGGAAAGACCTGAGACTTGATTTGGACTTGCCTCCCAAAGACCCAAGATTTACATTAGAGAGTCTTGGGTCTCTTCAAGCCCCAAGTTTTGGGACTTGGAGAGAAACTTAAGTTGGATTTGCACTGTCCATCCAAAAAATGGAAACGTTAGTCCGTCGTGGACTTGAAACAGGACTTGGACCTAAAGACTCAATAATTGTCTTGGCTTTACTACTGCTCTTAAGATTTGACTTGGACTTGGGAAAAATGACTTGAATCTTGACAGGGAATTGGAGGGGAAAGAATTGAGCTTGCCTCTCAAAGTTTTAAGACTTTGCTGGTTGTTCAAAGACTTGAAACTTAATTTGATGGCATTTGAAACATGACTTGGACCGATCCATCAAAGACTTGAAACATGACTAGGATATGCTGCTCCTAGAGTTGATACTTGACATGGTTTTGGGGGAAAGAATTGAAACTTAAATAATAGGAATTGATTCCCAAAGACACAAGAATTGGGTTGGAGTTAGTGAGCTATAACTTGTTTTGAAAAGAAGCTAGTTTTGTTTTATTGTTACAGTTTGGATTTTACTTTTAATATCAACAGCAAAATATTTAATTTACATTGACAGTAGAAAACATATTTAGGTACCAAGTCAGCTTTTCCTAAAATCCGTGGTTGGAAACTGGCTGCAAAATCTCTGATTGGTGCATCTCTGTTAACAACTTTGGCAGAAAAGTACTGAAAAGCAGCAAGAAAAAGTTTTGAAAATGCATGTTGCATTTTTATTTCCATAAAATTTCTTTTTCTTTCTCTCTATTTTAACAAAGTCACATTTTAACTTCTAGTGTATGGAAAGTTGGGGAAATTTCGTGTAACATTTAAAAAGCAAATGGAGGAAACAAGTTTGACAAGTACCTGATATCAAGTTGCAGTGAGAGTACACAGACCCAGCAGCTTTGGGAAGAGTAGAGCCAAGGTGTTCCCACCACAGCTGCTTCATGTCGAAGTCACTGTGGACATAAAATATCTGGAGCATAGAGCCAAGAAACTCTTGCAGTTTACTTAAGAAATTTATGAGACTGATAAAGGGAAAGCCTGTTTGCCTGCAGATGTTTTTTACAGAGTATGGAACTGGAACAAACATCTGCAAGTTACATTTGCAGTGTGAATAGCTTTTTACAAGTGGTATTTTCCTCTTCCAGTATGTTTTCCATCTGTTGGTAAACTCGCTACAAAAAAAAAGGCAATCCTGCTTCATCTTCAAAGTCTCTACTGTGAAGGAAATTTAAAGATGAAGACGATGTTCTCAGGGTCATCTTGCAGCCACAACACTGGGCACCACAGCGCTGGTCTACAGGAGAATAAAGGGAGATGCTTTTCTCCTTCTTTTATTCTTCAGGGTTGAGTAAATTTGAGCTCCAGTCCTGAGTGGGATCAAAGTGCTCATTAAAGAAGCCCACAACCCTGAGAAATGGCAGACCAAATAGCAGGCCATCGTGACGGGCAAGAACTAAATCTGGAACAAGGGCACGCATTCATTTCCAAGGAATGGAATGGGTGTCTGAGGCAACTGCCACAGAGCAACAACACATTTTAAGCAGTTCAACTTTAATGCTGAGGAAAAATTTCTGTAGATAGAGAGATTTAACAAAATTCACATTTTACACGTTTTTATATCTCCGTCTGGGTCTCAACTGCTTCTAAAGCCGCTTTTTGCAATAAGTTAATGTTTTTTGGTGACTGGAAAATGATACGTTTAAAAAGAAATGCCCGTCACCTAGCAACTCCAGCGAAGCCCCAGCCAGTTACCTAGCAACCCAAACTGAGTTCCGCGACATTTGGTCGGCTGGTTTTACCGCTGCATGTGCCGTACAATGGCAGTTACTTACTCTGTTCCTCTACTTCTGCTTTTCAAAGATGTACGGTTGTATAATTGCACATCTGTTGGCAGCCATTTTCAACGCTGAGTTTACATTCGCGTGGACAGAAGCTTATTTGGATTTTAAATGACAAGAGGCCCTAAAACAGCTCAAAATAGACAGGACTGATCAGACTAAAATCTTAATATATAAGAATGATTTTGTGCAAAGCATGAAATTAAAATGTTTTGCATAGACCATAGACCCATAGGTAACCTTTACGTATACCACAGTTTTCACTGTGAGGATTAATCCATATTAAGATATATTTGGTGCTTGAACTATTAAAATAGGCAGTTAAGTGTTTTTAGAGGTTTTTTTTAGATATTTGTGAACAGTTGCTGTGTTCACCAATTACAAAACCTCTCAGGTGAAATATAAAGGCAGTTGGCCGCACTGTGTTATATTTAGGAGCTATTATAGCAAAGTGGACTCCATATCTTTACACTCCAGTATTTTAAGACTTCTACTTATAAAAAAAAGAAAAGAAAACAAAGTGAAAACCATGTATGCTTCTCCTTCCTTTTCACAGTCCAGTTCTACTTCCTGTTGGTCTAAAATCCACCCACATTGAAATTTATTGCAAAAAGTGAAATAACAAAAAGGAAAACAAAAAAAACTTGTGAACACTTTTTCAGTAAATTGAGGGTAACATCTAACTTTCATTCCCCAGAGGTGTTATAGTTTTTGCTCATGTAACGGTTTCCGCCGTCTCGGTCAGAAACGGTAACTGCTGAAAGTCGCTGCACATCAAGCGTGATTCACAGTTAGGCACTGATTAATGAGCTCCCAGTTTTTCTTTATCGTCTGTTAGAGGATGCTATCAGAGTGAAAGCCGACTGTTGCTTAACAGACAAAAAAAACCACCTTTGATGTGGCCTCGGCGTGAAAGCAGAAAAAAACAATCAGCAAAGCGCAATTACATGTCACCGCTCACAGCCGCCTTGAAGGCTCAGTCAGAGAAAACGTTAACATTTGGACAATAGGTTTTCCAGTGGCTGGCGTATATCAAAATGACCTTGTTTAAACAGAGGGAGGGAAACAATGTGAAATCATCCGTTGATTCAAATTTCTATTTGAGTCTTTGTGATTATGGCTCTCTCCCACTATTGCTCTGTAATTACAGGCCTGCTCTGCCTCAGCAGTGGGGTTCACATTACAAGTGTGGTTATTGACATCTGTGTGAGAGAGAGTGAGAATGTGCGAGGGTGAGAGTACCTGACAGGCGGCGGACGGAGACTGTGCAGTTTGAGCGTGCCTGTGGTTGACCTGTCACCTGTCCACCAAGAAGGCCTAATTATAACAAATAACGACTCTGTGGGAGGGTGACTATGAGTTGTGCTGACGGCAGCACATATTTTTAAGGAATTGCAGCAAAATCAATGACTTTATGCAAAAGGAGATAACTTTCTACCAGTTGGCATCAACTGATCAATCTGCTTTGATTGTTTTTTGTTTTTTTTTATGACATCTAGCATAGAAATGACACTGTACTTGATTTAATGACGACAGGATTGATTTAACTTCAAATTGGATGCTGCATAATTGTCTAGTAAAGTGATTTTGAACAGTTGATGTCCTCAAATATGTGGATGAGACCATGGTTCTGCCACAGGCAACCAATTCAAATTTAAAATTTGTAACTGAATTAGATGCAGAGTCTGTAATTCATTAGTCGTAACTAATCTCATTTTAATCAGAAAACATATAAGCAGCATTTCAATTCAAAACCCATTTTTGCTGCTAAATTAGTTAATAGACATATGAGATCAATAACAAAGTTTTCTTCAGCTGAACAGAAACAAAACTGAAGTTATTTTTTATTTCATTTTGGTTCATTGTTTGCCAAAATGTCCACATAACTTCATACTTTCTGATGTTGTGATCAGTTATTGAGTACTTGAGTTGCCTTTTTACCAAATACTTTTTTAATCTTACTTAAGTAATTTCTTGGATAGTTACTTTTACTATCCAAGTTGAAGTAGTGCTGAATTTTTAGACACTCTGCCCACCTCTGATTGTAACAGCTGTAATTTTGTCAAAACTACAATAATAGCACAGATGAAAGCATCACATAAGTGGCAAATTGAGGTTATATCAATGAAATGTTTGATTTCAATCAGTTTGAACCAGGTACTGTAAAAAACAACCATCTCCACAGTTGAGGTTTTGCCTAAATTGAAACTATTTCCTCCTCTGCTGATGTTATTTTATTTTATTTTTTTTTTGCACGAGTGAAGCCAAGAGCTACAAAGGATTAGGTTAAATCCTGTCGTCAAGCTGAAACAGACGACTGTTTTGGGTTATTACGGATTCCCACTCAGTCTATCCATCCATCTGTCCATCCATGTTTGAACTGAGAAACTTTGCGTCCTCAGTGAAGTCATCCGTCACAAAGAGGACATGGCTGAGCTGCAGCTTCTTTAAGCTCAGGAGACATCACCGGCAGTCGCACTTCTGAACTGTAGATAGATATTCCCAGATGAGGCTTGGACAGGCCGAACCCCCAAATGATGAATTAGGCTATTCCCCTCTCCTGAATCCACACAGGCCTCTGTGTATTTTGTCACATGAAAACACAGTGTTGCCTCTTGTGCCCTCGGCTCAAGTATGTAAAAACAGAGGAAATAGCTGAAAGAAAAGGTGTCATTTTTCTTCATCTGAAAGCGTGGAAGTGTGTGTGTCTGCGCCTCTGAGAGAGAGGTGGGGAAAGTAAGAGTGTCTACGTGCGTGAGAAGCACATGGCGGGGAAAGTGGGAGCACGAAGGGAGAAACAGAAACTGGCCTCTAATTCGCTGATCTCAGCTGATTACATTTTCCCGTCCAGACGGTAGACATTCCTTCAACCTGCGGCCATAACCATCGGGCCCCTCGGTTTCAACTCGGCAGCAGAATACCAGCAAAACTGAACAAGCCCGGGTCTATGGCGGCCAGTGGAGCAGGTGGGCGTCAGGGGTGACATTAGTCACCGAAGCCCCGACAGAGACAGACAGAAAAGCTCAACAAATGTGAGAGGATTTCATCGTTAAGCACATCAGATTTTCTCATAAACATCAAAAAGACCAAGGAGTGGTGGTGGGGGGACAGCAGAAAGCTCCCTTGTGGTCTGTTTGTTTAGATGTCCGTGAAAATACAACATTTGCGCCTCAAAGAGTTAAACATCAGATCTGTTTGCTTCTGTAATTGCAGTCTTGGAATGTGATCCGACTGAGGTGATGAGGGTGCAGCCGTCGATCCCTCCAGGCTGGGACGGGACCAGCTCCTCAAACACTCTGGTACTTTCTGGAAATGTACCAGTCTGCCAGAAAAAGTGAAAGGACCAACATGAAAAGCATTGTGGTGTCACTTGATCCAAATTAAAGGTAGAGGGATTACACAAAAAACACCAAAAAGGTTCTGATCTTGGAAGAAACTGCATTATTTTGGAGCTGTAGCTGCAATGACCTACATCCAGCTGTAGACTACCCAAAAATCAAGTAAGAGTAGCATTACCTCAACACATTTTTACTCAAGTAAAAGTAAAAAGTGGCCATCCAAGCAAGAGTAAAATAGTATTTTGTGAAAAGGCGACAAGTACTGAATAATCATGAATAATCAATCGTCTAATATTTAAGAAAACTTCATCAGATGGACCAAAATATGAAGTTATGTGGAAATGTCGGTATTTTCAAGACCAAAAATGAAATAATACATGTAAATAACAAAATCAGGCAAAAGATTCTGATGGATTTTTGCTTAAAACAAGTTTGTTTTTCATTCTTCGTTCACCCACTATGAAGTTTCTCACAGTTTGTAGAGTATGCAGGAACATTACTCAGGTTAGAGTATCCATAGTGTGTAATAACATTACTCAAGTAAAAGTAAAAATTACAGTGTAGTGAAACTCTACTCAACTCTGCCTACTCCAATAACTAAAAGACTTTAAAAAATATCCAGCTGGGATGGTTGGCTTGAAGCAACTCCACTCCTGTTAAAAAAATTAAGGATTTGGAGTGGCCTAGTCAAAGTCTGGATTTGAAATGTTGAAGCATCATTTTAAATAGGCTGTTCATGTTTGAAACCCCGTGATGTGGCTGAACTGAAACAATTCTGCAAAGAAAAGTGGGTCAAATTTCTTTCACAGAGGAAAAAACTTATCACCCCTTAATGTCTTATTGCCCTGGACAAGAACAAACGGACACAAGGAAAGAAAGAATAACAGAGAAAAGGAAGGTAGGAAAAAAGGACAGGAGGGAAGGATATAAGCAATGAAGGACAAAGGACAAAAGGAAAAGAAGGAAGGATGTAAGAAAGAAAAGAAGGAAAGAGTTGAAGATAAAAGGAAGGTAAAAAAGGAAGAAATTACTCAAGGAAGTATGCAGTGAAGGAAAGAGGGAAGTAGGTAGAACGCCTGAAACTTGAATAATGATCCAAAACATTTAAAAGGAGCTACAAAGCAAAAAAGTACTCTTCTGACTGATATATTTCTACAGTGAGATGTTTTAAAATCTTTTTAACCTGTCTGCAAATTAAGGATTTAGCTGAAGCATGTAGATGAACTCAAACTCAACAGCAGCACTTTATTTACAGCCTATCTGGTCCTCCATGTTGGATTTACACAATAAGTCTAAAGGCTGAAATCAAATTAAACATTTCAGATTCAAAGTTCCGTACTTTTATCCAAACTCTATTTCATCTTTTTTTTTTTTACATCTCTTCTTTTTTCAGCTTAATTAAACAAGAAATATGTCACATTAAAAAGTTTAAAAGATTTATTTACATCATAAAACTTTTGAGGTCCATTGTGCAATAGTTTAGTTTTTTCCTCTATTGTGTAAAAGTATTCAAATTAAAGGTTAGACTTTTCTAAGTATGCTTTGTGATTATTTAAAAGATTATTTTAGAGGGTTTTTTTTGTAACCTTTAGTAAATGCAGTCTAGGTGGAAAAAAAAGTGTGTGGGGGAGAAAGATGCGAGTTTAAAAGGAAACTTCAACAATGGTTGTGGTTTTTTAAAAGTGTAATTTCGCTTTGACAAGAAATTTGTAGCTGTGAGATGATTGTGAAGAAGGGAAAGAGAGCGCAGATAAAGACAACGTCAAGTCACTCCATGTACCTCATAATTGTACTTTTACACAATCCACTAAATGTCCTCCACCGCTGCTGTGCAGCTGCAAACACACACTCAGTCAAAACACACACCTAACCTCAACAACAGTGTCACATTTTCCGCCATGAGGGCCACAAAGGTCGGAGAAACACTGTTAGCCCTTCGGCCCCTTTCCCCCATCGTTCTCTGCTGCTTGGCAGGCCATACATTTACTATCAACAGGAAACATCTTTCACAGCAAAGGAAGTGTTACTCTCTAATTGGCCTGATGTGATTCAGTGACCTGGCCGCTCTCAGCCAATGGGACGGTCGTTATTTTAAGAGGCGGTATAAAAAGGGAAGAGAGCCCTTCCAGAAAGCTTAGACGGCACAAAGTTCTCACACGGCGTGCACCCGGCTCAACTTCTGCAAACTTAAGACCGTACATAGATGTATTACTAAGCACATCTGGTTTCATTGTTGTTTCATGGATCCCATAACACATCATGAAACCACAGTCTAAGCAAAAGGAGATGGGGGGAAACCCAGAGCGCAGAAAAAAAAACCTGCCCTGGTTATGATCCTTCTGAGTTTGTGTGTTTCGAGCAAATTTTTCGGAGGTGTGTATTCATAAACGTTGAATATATAGAAATATAAATCATGCAGGCGTCTGAAACAGAAAGGAAATTCCCTCTGAGAAAGATTTACAGCAATTTTTTTTCTCACAAACAGAGCAGTTACTGTACCTCCCCAACTCCCACTTATGTCATTTTTACTCCGCACATTCCTAAAGGTGATTGTTCTTCCTCGCTTCTCCGTCTTTTGTGTGTCTGCATGTGTGTGACTGCATGAGGCATGAGAGCAGAGCCAAAAATATCATAACACAGGGGGTGACATTAGGGAGAGCGGCCCGGCGACGGGGGCGCTGTGACGGAGTTCCCTGATTAGCAAGTTACCTCGCTGAGACAAAGGGCCTCTGAATCACAGGAAACGAGAACAATCAAAGAGACGGAGCACATTCCAAGAAAAGCAGCGGGCCGCAGAAACACAACATGATCCGGGAACGCTGCTCCGACTCAACATCTGATTCCTCCTCTCTCAAAAAGCCAGGAGAGGTATTAGGAGAAAGACGCTCCAAGGACTGAGAAAATGGCTGAAATCTCAAATTGTTCCGGATATTTCTCCGCTGATTCTTGGAAAATCAAAGGGGCGGATGTGTCAGCGCTGTATTTGGATAACAACTGACTGTAATTATAACTTCCATAGAGTTCCCCTGACAGGTATTTTTTTTACTCTCAAAAGTGTGGGGTCCCCTTCCCCTCAAAATACACCAGCAGGCCCACACAGGTTCTCCCTGATCCATTTGCTCTCAGTCTGGACTCAGGGAAATAAATAACTCTTTACCCTCTCTCCAAAATGGCAGCTCTGTTTCCGCAGCGCTGGTTTGCTGGATTAGAACAATTCCCCACCAGCCCATAATTTGTGGGATTTTCATAACAAGACACACCCTGCCATACATTTCCATTATAACCCAGCACTGTCCCCCCGTGATGAGGATATTTCAGGACGAAAACGGTTCCTGAAGCTCTCGGTGGTCGACCCTGGCTATCTTTGGTGATCAGTTAGATGCTGAACGCTCCTCAATTGTTCAGTAGCAGATAACAGCAGGGTTTGGATGTAAAAAAATAAAACCTCAATGTGGCTGCACAAATTCTAGGTCAAGGGGAGATGAAGGGAGTCTATTTTGAGCATAATGTGCTGTTTATCTCTGCGTGTAAAACCAGTGGAGAACCTCTTCCCCCACAAGTCAGGCCCATTTCTCCAGCTTGTGGCCTGTGTGGCTACCTATGTGATGCAGATGCTAGATTATCTGTTTGCTCTGTTCTTGGCTTGGCCTTCTGTCAGATATTTGAAAAACTGGGTGAAACCAAGATAGATTTACACACAGGGTCTTGATGGAGCGTTTCAATCTCTACTGGGTATTTCCTCAAGATTAGAAACATACGGCGAAGTGATTTTTTTTTTCTTTCACATTTTGTCTGAGTACAACCACAAACGTAGGCCAACACAAAGTAGAGCATAGAATGGCATGAAAGGAAGTGATGCATAGTTTAAATCTTTCTTCCTTGATCAGGTTAGGATAGGTCTATGGGCTGAACAAAATATGTTTATTATATTAATTGTTCGATACCAATCATAGATAATGAGACTTTAGCTGTTTTATTGCATCTTGTCGCTTTAAATCCAAATAAGCTGCTGCTGGCCACATCCCCTAACTCAACGTTTACACTCCCATGGGAAAATGGCTGCAAAAAGATGTACAATTAGACCACCATACATCTTTGAAAAGCAGATGTAGAGCCTCCTGCACAACCAACAAGAATGCAGCAAGTAGTTTCCGAATGGTAAGTCAACAACAAAACACTTTTCTTTCCAGCAGCCGTTGCACAGGGGTAAAACCAGCTGACCAAATGTGCTGGAGCTCAGCTTGGGTTGCTAGGTATCCGCCCAGTGCCAGTCGAATGTGACTTAATTGGCAGGTTTTCGAAATGGCTTGCTTTCCATACACTAAAAAACATTAGCTTAATGCCAAAAACCGACTGGGCTGTTTTTAATAGCAGTAGAGACAAAAAAAATCTAAATGTGAATTTTGCATAATAGGTCCCCTTAAAACCTAAAACAATTGTGTGCTTGTATCCATCCATTTTTTCTGATACACCTCAATAAAAAGCAGTGCAACTGGTTATCTTCAGTGTTAAAAGTGCAAACTAAATATGTGGACAAATTAAGGAGAAATGGCAAGAAGACATCAACAATATGATTAGCTCCACTAATCAGATGAAACCAGAGTTAAACTGTCTACATGCAAAATGTTATGTGTGGCATAAAACCAACACTATCCTGAACATGCTGCCCCTATGAAACAGGGTGGTGGCAGCATCATGTTTTTGTTCAGCACAGAAAGTGAAAACGGTCAAAGTATGAGAGAGTTCTGAAAAAAAAAAAAAAAAAATCTGACTTGTTGAGATTGGTCCAGTCAAATCCAGGTCAAAATCCAGTTCAAAATTGGGGGACAGACTGGAAAATACATGATCACACACACTCTCAATGAAGTCTTAAACTGTTTAGCAAACATTTCAGTCTCAAGATGTACAAAACAGCTAAATTTGAATATAAATGTCACACTTTATAGATTTTTATTGTAAAAAAAAAAAAATTAATTGTGTCTCCTTTTCCTTCCACTTCTCAATTATTGTTTTGGACAATCGCATAAAATGTCAGTAAAACCCACTGGAGCTTGTGTTTGTAACGTGACAACGAGTAAAAATGTTTTTTTAGGTGCCACGTTTTGTAAATCATTCATCAAATCTTCAGGTGTAGCAGCTGTAAATCTAATGTGCCTGTCAGGCAATCTCAGTAAAGGCATAAATCAGCCTAAGAATCTGCAAAAACAAATTTATGCTCAGCACTCCTCTTGGCTCTCCTGGAGACACACGTTATGTACACAACTGGGATACATGTGTTCCTGTTAATCTCTGATTTGAAAGACAACATTGGACATGGGCCACAGCAAAGGCAGGAATGCGGTATCTCTGCTGCGAGCCTGTGTGAGGTCCATCGGAGACCAAAAAGAGACAGATTCAGAGACCAAGTAGCGAAGTAAAACAAAGACCTCACATGGTACTGTTTAAGCAGAGCAGGAAGGCTACAGATCGACCTCAGAATGGTGAAAATACATCAGTTTCTATGTAATATTAATACTTTTTAAAATCTGTTTCTGCTCCTGTACAGAAGAAGCTGCACTTATATATGCACATGTTTGTGTATACGAATGTTTTCACCTCTCTTGCAAAACATTTACCTACAACCTTTGTTGTTTGCAGCTCAGAAAGGTGCACCGCCACACCGAGCAGAGAGGAACTGTGATTGTTCATTGCAAACATGCAAGCCACTTCAGCTTGCGTTAACCCACAACACACAAACGCTGCAGCTTACACACGCGAAACACACTTCAGGAAACTATGGCCAAACTGTGAGAAGATTCACTGTTCGAAAAACAGGAAGTGGTTACCAGCTGCATTAAACCAGAGTACACCTCAGTAATACTCATTCTGACAACCTCTTGGCAACCTGCGGTATCTGACTGTTTTAAAATATTGAGAAAAAAAATCCTCCACTACATGCTTGGTTTTTATTTTTTACTTTTTTTGCATTATTTATATGAAGAATAAATGCTTATTTAAGTGGGCGCATTCTTTTGAGATAATTGTTATGCTGGAATGCCGTTTCCCCAGAGTTAAACTCGAAGGCCTACACATTTATGCGTAGCCTTTGTCGGAAAGCATCTCTATATCTTTAACAAAAGAATGTCTGAATTGCTCAAAAAGCCAACCAGGTAGATTAGTAAAGGATTTTCTCCCTGCAAGATTGCTCTGCCTGGGGTGAAACACGCCAGCTGCATCTCAGAATGTCACACACGCATTTTTGGATCAAGTGTGTTTATCCTCTCAGGTTGAAGTACACAACCAGCGGAGAAGTGTCCAGACACGCTGACAGCTTAGGGCTCTTAATGGCAAGAGGAACAAGAGGGGAAATTAATTGAGCCGGCAGTCGTTACCTGAGCTGCTAGTCAAAGGCCGAAGCGGGCGGCCCGACTTGTGTCCAGAACGGGTTCTGACAGTTCAGCTGAACTGCAAACAAGATGGGCTCGATAAGCGCTCAAGGCAGAGCTCAGGTGAGTTTTAGGTGGTCAGTCAAGGTTGAGAGGGTGGGGACCTCAGGCTTTTAAGAGGTCATGGACTCAGCCACTTTGACCTTTGAACCTTAAAGAAGCCTCAGGGAAGTAAGTGGTCTCTAACTCAGGTTTCCCCCACTTTGTCCCAGCACATGTTATTGCTAAGTGGCGACTGTGTGTTTGTGTTTTACTCACTATTCACTGTGACAGAATAGGATGATCATATATTTTGAGAAAAGTTGGCTGATGAATAAGAGACTTTGTCATAAAGTAAAAAGCGTTTATGTCAACAGTTCCTCCTTGCGGTAATTTTCTCCACTGATCAGAACAGACGTGACGTACTGAATGAAACATGATGATACTAGAAATGGACAATGTCATAATGAATGGATAAGATCAGCATGAAGGCCCTGCAGAGGATAGTAAAGGGATCTTTAAGTTTCCCTAACCTCTTTCTTTCCAGAATGAGCTGCAGGAACAGAGCTAAACTTTGTCAGAGACTCTTCACTTCCTCTCCAGGAACATTTTGAATGGCTGCCATCAGGAAAACAGCAGAGGCAGACCCACTGGACTGCTGCACAGCTTCCTGCCTCCAGCTGTTAACATACTGTTAAGATGACACTCTTTAAATTTGACTATTGTGTCTGCCATATCTTCAATCCATTGTTGTCATGGTATAACATTGAAGATATGAAGACGTTTTATTCTTGTTCTGTAACATCTGTTGATCAAGTATTTCATTTATTTAATTCCCCTTTGGGATCAATAAAGAAGTTTTGTATTTGAATTTAACAGCAGTTAGTTTTCAACTGCCATTCACTAACCTACCTATCATCTCCTGGGTTACCGTTACTATAGCAACTCTGAAGATTCCAAATGCATAAGTGTAACAAGAAACATGACTACTTCACTGGGATTTTATGTGATAAAATACTACAAATTAGCACACAGTTGTTAATCAGAAGGAGACAGACCAATGTATTTCAATTTAGTAGGCAAATATCTGATAGTGAATTAGATGTAAACTGCATTATTTCAACATTTAGATCTTTTGCTCCACTTTGGTCTTTCGCAAAGAACCTTCTTCCCTATATTTGCTGTGTTCACTGCATGGCTAATAAGATTTACAATGGCTTCCTTCACCATTTACAGTTCTTTTATGCTTTTTACCAAGATCCACTGAAGGAAACGACATAAAAAAAACTTCTGAAGAAGACATGACCTCAACTTCCTTATTCACAAAATGTAAACACAAATGGAATAGCATCAGATTTTAGTGATTGTAGGATTTCTATTTTGTCACGATCCATTCTCCCGCTACCATTAGACTCACTTGATTAGGTTGTAGGTTAGAGTCCGCTTCCTGGTTTTGGAGCTGTGTCTGGTCCATTTGGCATTCACATTCGCATTCAAATTGTAGCAGAGTTCACTTCAACCAAACCCAGATGTATATTTTTAGGCAAGACAGAGTTCATTTTTTGGTCCGAAGCAGCGTTTGATTACCTGTTCACACCTCCCTAAACAAACCAAACCTTCCTGGCAAACAAATATCCTAATATGCTAAAATTCTTAAAACTTTGTTTCATGTTGTCTCATTTCACAATTACAAAGGACTTTGTGTAGGTTGAAAAAAATCCATCTATTTAATGGTTTTTTTATAATACAATGTAGTAGATGGCAGGGAAACACTATCGACTTATGTTTTATGGTCGCGCACAATGAAATAACAAATTTGAGGTAAACTTCTGTCCTCAACTATGATAAGAAGGAGCCAGTCAGGTTTTTACCACCACAAAAAGCAAATAAATTGGAGCGTGATCACTGGTGGGCCCCTCTCAGGAAGTGAGAGAAGAGGCACAGATCCTACAAGAGATACAGGTTTTTAAAGGGTTACAGGGGGGAGGAGGGAGGCTTGAAGTTAACCAGTTGGGTAAGACCCTGGAGCTTTTACAGTCACGTAATTATGCTCCAGTTGAAGTGTTAACTAGGTCAGTAACCTGCCGCTTAGTGAAGTCAGTTGGGGAGAATAAATCAATTAGGCATTTACCCCTCAGCGATCATTTTTGACTCACTTCTTTCTTTTGGGGGAATTTGTAAAGCTATCTTTGAGTTTATATTTGCAACCATGTGGGTTCTTTCAGTTCTGTAACAGCAGTAAAACACAACCAATATTTAAAATAGATGAAAATTATCCAACTGTAAACGACTTTGCAACTTTTCAAATCAGGCTTCATCGATGGATTGCACTCAGCCACAAAAGAAACTGCTGAAAGTTGAGAGGAAACCAACATGTGGTCGACAAACCACTCTCCCCGTTGAGGTAGCACACTTCACAAATCATGAACTGAATGTTTTGCAATTGTGCGGACTCAATTTTTGGCGTTTTGGATCCACCCGGTAAGCTGACAAACCACACTACAATCACCAATTCCTGTCATCTGGCTAAGAGTGAAAGAGAGACACATCAAAATATGAATTCTGCGCGTGCCATAAAGGCAGTACACACCGGATCTCGTTTTTTTTGACAACCACAGGTTGTTATCACCTCTGTCCTCTGCAACCAAACCCAAAAATCTAAATTACTCAGTTGTAGATCCACCCTCTGCTCCTAAACACTCCCTTTAACAGATTTAACTGTAATCAAGATGTAGTGATTTGGCTGTGCTCACAATTCAATTAATTATCTGTTATTTTAATTCATTGCACATAAGGTAATTTAATGGCAGTAGGACAATCCGCTTTAACGACTCCTTTGCTTTACACTTTGACTGAGGGTTGATGATACTTTAAGAAAGTTATCTGCAGAAAACACCTGCATGACCTTGAATTTAGATCATCAAGCAGAAATTGCTTTACTACTGCAAATTTCAGATTCTGCAATCAAAGTCAAAGCTGCTTTAAGAGCTTTTTCGGTTTACACAAACATTTCCATAAATAATTTCATAAGAAATCTACCATGACTTTGCATGATGCCAATTATTTGATTTACTCATGTCTTAAATTCCTCAAACGGTTACATATTTGTGATCATATTGCTTTCAGATCATTTTAGGTAAACAGTTTCTATCTATCAAATTTAGAGAACTGCATGAGACAAAGCAAGACACTACAGCTCAAAGTAGAAGTACAGACTTAGAGTTTTCCTAACTTTAAGTTTCTAGTATGAGTCAAGACAGAGTTTTGTTTGATTAATATTGCTGAGCTTGAAACAAGACTCTGAATTCATGCATTAATATCGCTTGTTTTTCCAGATCTTGTCTAGTATGTGAGGTTCTCAGTTAGGAGTTATTTAAGTTTAACCAGAGGTCAATCTTTCCTCAGGTAATGTCATCAAACAAGGCCTCAAGGGAGGAGATGAACTGACTGTGGTTTGACCTTCTGTCCCTGTAAAGGCTTTTCTTTATACAGCTGCTGAATCATCTATTTTTCTTGCTTGCCAAACTATTGTACACCAAGAAGCATTGAACATTTTTTCCCAGGAAATACATTGCTAAAAGGACTATTCACATATGTTGGTAGATGTTGCATGAATCCCTACATACAAATAAATCAACACCAAATTAATCAAGAAATAGGTATGGAGCCCACGATGAAAAGAAGATGCAAAAGGTAGAGATTAGATATTCATATTGTGTTGGTTTGGTCCTAATTGAGGGCCTATAAAATGTTTCTCTTGACCAAGGTATCAGAAGAACCAAATAATGCACTAGCCACAATTCAAACTTGTTGCACAAGTCTCCACTGCTGAAGAAAAAACAATGCTAAAGCTTGTTTAAAGTTTGTAGAATTCGGTGACATCAAGATAAATTATGATCTAATATGAAATAGTTTTGTTGTTCTTTCACACATCATGTTTGGAGAACAAATTGCTACAACATAGCACCCAAAAAAATCCCATGCCAACAGAGAAGTTTGGATGTGGCTGTTTTTCAACTGAAAAGTGAAATGTACTGGGAAAGTTTTTATAACATAAAATGAAGGTGGTCTCAAACACACAGCAATGGAAAATCTCACTTGGTTTTAGAGAAAGAAAACGTCTAAAGAATAGTCCAGTTCTATTTGGTCGTCAAACCAAATAGAACTGGTTTGACGACCAGTTCTATTTGGTTTGACAATCAAATAGAACTGGTCATCAAACCAGTTCTACTTGAACTGGTTTGACGACCAGTTCAAATAGAACGTTTATTTGAGCATCTACAAGAAACACCAAAACACCAAAGAGTAGAGTATTTAAAAGATTTCAAAGCCATTTTTGTGAAGAAATTGGTTTAAAACAAACCTGACATCTTGAATGACGACTTTAAGGCCCTTAGATTTGGAGTTGCGATTGCAACTGGCTGCGGAATCACTTCTAAACGCTTTGATGCTTTGAAACTGAAAAGACAAGCTTTGTTTTCCCAGTGGGGTTGATGCCACCCCACACCACAACAATACCAAAAGCCAAAATCACCAAACACTCTTTTGGTGTGGGCTAAAACTCAGTAAAAGGTTTACTGCCAAGTGCTGTCACATCTAAAAAGGAGAAAAGATGCAACCAAAGAAAAAAGTCCCTACTTTTTAGTATATATTTTTACAATTTTCTGTGTCATTCCAGGGATTTACAGGATGATTTAATGTCTTCTTATGTCAGGATTAGTTGCTCATACAAAGACACGACATAGACAATGGATGGAGAAAAACAAAGACATAGTATCTCTGCTGTACACTATGTTAAATAAAACTGTATTTTGCTTTTGGATTGCTTACAGAATCAGAAAATGGCTTTGAACCAAGAAATACAGCAACATTTTCACACTGGACTACAATCCCTCCCAAGCAATGACAAACTTCAGTTCCAGTATAAAATGATTTCACTTTTTGTGCATCAATAATTTCAGAATCCCCTGTTGATGAGTAACATGTGAACCGCTCTTGTATTTTAAAATGCAATCTTTGAAATTCTCCATGACCCAACTGTAAACATGATCTAATATATAAAACGATGCAGCTTTGTCAGAGCCAATAGTTTTCCAATCAGCAGCACCTGATCTGACTTTTTGACCTACGTGACACTTTAGCTGATAAAATGTCACCACCTCCCCGAGGATTTCATACATGATGATGGACGCTGACAAGACAGTTCTAGGCTTTTTGTCACCAAACTCTAAGTCATATTCACTCGTTTTACCTCATATTCATCCTGCTGCTCCTTAGCATTTGGCTGAAATTGCATCACACTTTTAAAACTTTAACTCCAGCCTTTACCTGTTCTCCCTCTGACGACCTACAATGCACATTCATACAAGAAAAACCAATATCCAGTCTCTGAAAGAAAGTGTTGCTTTGAAAACAGCCGAGCGCGCAGCAGGAATGGTAACCAGGTGTAAGGAAGGAAATACCTGGGAGCATTCCTTGCTCCAGGAATGTTTTTATTAGCCTTTTTACAAATGTCGCCATTTTGAGGTGTGTATACCATAAAGTGCACTGCAGGCTGGATCACTCAATCAAGTGGAGCGTGGCTTCAATGGAGAACCTGTGTTGAAGCTGGGGTTATGTTATTTGAACAGCTGGCACAGTTTAGTTCGGCATTTTCAAATGCGAACAGCTCTGGGGCCGTGGTACCACATGATGGGGGGGAAAAAATACGCAGGCTCCTTCAGATTTCAGCAGGAAAGGCTTTATACAGAATGATCCTGAGCAAATAGGTAAGGATCTAACAGATGAGTGAACCTGCTGACACTGGATGAGCTGGAAATGAGTGCAAACAGAACAGAAAGGATTTGTACCAATACTGAAGTATTTGCACAAAAGAAGATTTGGATTCTGAAGTTACTTTTTATTACAGAATAATAAAGTATCTATGTTGCCTCCAGATATAAAATGCTATATCAATGTGATTTTAAAGGAATTTGACTTTGTAATTTGACGCCTTGAAATTGGGCTTCTGTCTCTTTAAAAACTCCTGATCTTTCTCAAACTCCACTTTCAGGAAGTCATCACATCGCTTCTTTATTTAACAACATTTTTACCAGTGT
The DNA here is from genome assembly GCA_903066825.1 of Alfaro cultratus. Lineage (NCBI taxonomy): Eukaryota > Metazoa > Chordata > Actinopteri > Cyprinodontiformes > Poeciliidae > Alfaro > Alfaro cultratus. Next base: position 96,762 of record CAEFZX010022540.1, on the reverse strand, counting down.
TCCTCATATAATGAGCTCAGCAGATGTGCAGCTAACGGCTTCTGGCTAGTCTGAAGGAGCTAAGAGGGGGAGTTGCGGGTGAGGGGTGATTTGTAAGGCAGAAGCTCATTAGCTTGGAAACTGCAACTTTGAGGAAGACCTGCGTTTCGTAGGTGGGGCTATGTCCAACCAGGTGTTTTGCAAATTTCTCAAGCATAAATAAAAAAATCAAGGCAGAACTCCAGGTATTTTTAACTTGGAAAAGCTGAAATCTATTTAGCATCATCTTTTGCTTCCCTAAGGTCAGGTCACAGGGAAAAGAAATCCAGGAAAGAAACTCAGGTCTTGATCACTCCCAGCGACATTCATTACATCACCCAATCCCAAGGAAGCTAGCAAGTTCTGGTTGTGCCTCTTTTTCCTGTAGAAAGTGCCCTGAAAACTCTCAAAAGAGCAGTACTGAGGAGTAATCATGATCAGATACCAGAAACACCTCAGCTGCCTAAGAAGAACACTTATCTCAGTTGCTTATTTATAGAAGAAGTTGCTCATAATTGTAGTCAATAACTAACTAATATTAGCAAGACATGTTAATAACAGCATATTTTGAGGACTACTCAAAGCCTATAGCAACATTCCACCTACATAGATTAGACAGTAAAAGTGTGACTGACTTTATTAAGACACAGTTTTTAAGGACTGGAAACATTTTAGTTTTTCAGGCATCACTATGGCTCTACATGGTTTGAGTTTTCTGGTTAAAATTGTGGGAGCATCTACATTTCTAACTCAATATATGACTTCATCTCATCATACAGATGATCGCTGACTTTAATCTTGGAAAGTATAATTTTGAGTACACAAAGAATGAAGCATAAAAGCCTACTCTAGCTAGTAGCAGCTAGTCTCAGTTTAGTTTAGCTTACTTTTATCAGATGTACAAAAAAGCAAGGTAAGTTAGCTTGACTTGTGAGTACAAATACAATGGAGGATAAGAAGCTACACTTATCTACTAGCTAGCTTATTTTAATTTTAATTAGCTTAGTTTATCCCCATTGTTTGCAATCATAGCTAAAAGATGCAAGATCCCCTCTACAAACACTTTTAACTGCTTTTTATTATAGTTTGCCCACCAAATATATCTTAACATGCATTAATAGCCAATAAGGCAACATCTGCAATCTTCCTTATCTCCACTCTTGAGGGTACAAATTATCAGCAGCTGTGTGCCTGCACAGAAAAGTGGCGATTCTGTTTTCCCAAGAAGAAGTTAAGTTTCAGAAGTTATCTCAGTGTTAGTAGTAACTGGCAATTTTGGGCAAATTTCTGCATTTCACAACAAAATGGTAACAATTAACTCTAATGCTTAGCAAGAGAGTGTTGTGTATTTTTATCCTGAATAACATGTTTTAGTGAACAATGAAAAGTGTGTCCAACACTTGTAACTTGTTATGCACATTAAACCTGGCAAGCACTTTGGATTTTCATGGATCTTAGCAGCAATCTGAAAATGTTCCAGTGGCCCTTTTCAAGGCTTTAAGAGCTCACCGTTTCTCATTTGTCAAACAAAAAGTTCCTTTCCTTGGCACTTTGGGTAGAAGAAAACAACATTTTCACTCGCCTGAACTTGTGCGTATGCGTGTGGTGTGATGAGTGGGACCACTGATTTCTGGTGTTAACAGCTAATAAATCAGGCCCCATCCCCTCAGTCCTCTACTGGCTCAATTATATCCACATGTAGCTGTTATTCCTGCCATGTTAGCTAGTGCGCTGCATATTTTTAAAAGGTGGGTTTCCATAACACTTGCTAAAAGCTATGCTGGTTGTTGAAACACATGTTTGGGTCCTGTGGAAGCCAGACTCTCGCTGTTTTAAAGCACAAAAGCTGTGGAACATAGCAGGAGCCAGAGCTGTTTTCAGAAGTAAAACCACCGGTATGTTTGTGGAGGCAGTTAAAAGGTTTATTATACAGAGAAAGTCCCTAACAAAAACTAGATAGAGAGAAGAGAGGCCCACAGTATTGGATGAAAGTTTTCTGCAACAGATATGACTCTACAGCTGAGGTACTAAAATCACAGATTTATAAAAATATTTACTCCATTTTTTCCTAAAACTGCTCTGCTAATCCTGATAAATGGTAATTAACAAGAATTCAGACCCTGATCCATTAAAATATCATTGATTTCAGCAATTTAGTTCAAAAACATATTTCTAAGGTATTTAGTTCTGCTAATTTTGGCTCACAGTTAATAAAAATCCCCAAGTTTAGTTTCTCCAAAAAGTCACACGGGGCCAATAAAAGAGGATTTTTATTACAAAAAGGTTACGTTATAGTCTTGACACAAGAAGGGTAAGTCACAAAATGTCCTTGCCAATTATCTATTTACAGAACACTGTGTCCGAGGACTGAAACTGAAAGTTGAGTGGAAGGAAAACGGTTGTAGAGGAAGGCACACATGCAAAAGAGATAGCAAGTCCTTAGAGTACGTAGATATATCCAGGATATGAGTAACGGCACATTCTTTGTTAAGCAACTAAAGCACAATGACAGAAGCACCTTATCACGCAAACTACAAATAAAAAAAGACTGAACTGTTCTGCTCTGCGGTCGAAAGTCATCTTCTTCATTTAGGTTATTTGAGGTCCAGTGTAAAGTTTCCAGTTTGTGATGAGTGGCGTTAATGAAGCCCACAGTCTGGGCTTCGTTAATGTCACCTCCATGTTATGTTGCATAAACTCAACAAATAATGCAAAAGGAACTCCAACAAAGCATTGAGATCATATATTGTACAGATGTACAGTTCTGGAATGAAATACGTCTTAATTGTCTTGTATTTATTTGGTTCATTTTTGAAGAATTGAACTGAATTGAAAAAAATGAACTTTTTAATTGAGTCAAAGCCACCAAACCCTTTATATAAGGGTTTGATTAAATGTAAAATGTTTGTGTTAATGTTGTAATAAATGTTAATGGATTCTAATAAAACACATGAAACAAAGTACTGCTGTTTCCCAGAGCAGTAAACTCAGTTTCTATACTAACTTTCTACAGTACGTGAAGAAAAAGAGCTGAACTTCTCCTAATTTACAAAAATAACATTAGGAATCAGATAGTTTCATAAAATCCACTATTACTGCTTATGTTTTGCAGCTCTGTTTGGGAAACTTTTGTGCCATTTTTGTTTCTTTTAGGTACCTTTCCCAGGACTACGGTGCTGAAAGCTGCCAGCACGTAGCAGTGCGTATGTGCTCGACGGTCGCTGTGCTGTTTTTCTAACAAATAGTTGAGGGTTTCTGAAACTAGAGTAGGATTGGAGCCAGCTCTGTCATTCCTTTGGCGCGTGCCAACTTTTTACTAAACATTTCTACCCCCGTTTTTTTCCAGCTAGAGAGAAGGAGAGAGAGAGGAAAGAGAGTGGGGGGAAGGTTGTGGTGGTTGGAGAGGCTCAATGCTATCATTCTTTGATTCTGTTTGAATCTGGCCGCATGTGAGCAGGAAAAGGAGCCGAACGTGCTTCCTGAATGTTTCAGGGGGGAAAGCGCTGTAATAAGCAAGGGGTGGGCGGTTAAAAATAACTGGGCTATATAAGCTCTGAGACCAGGGCAGGATCTCAGTCAGCCTCAAACTCCCACTGACTCTAGTTCAGTCAGGATGTCCAGCAGGACCGCCGCTGCCTCTCTCACGCTATTTTTCCACGTACGCCACAGTGCATGAGGCTGAGGTGTCCGAAGTGATGAAGAGCTTGCCGAAATGACACAGACGTGAGGCATGCCAGGGTTCATTAAATAAAATTAAGCAGTTCACTGTTAGACTGACAACCTCAGGTTTCATCAGGGAGAACATGAGTCATTCTCCATGATGAAACATCACAACACTTTGGAGCAAGTACTTGGAGGAAAACACATTTTTCTTTTATCATTTAAAACCTTTAGAGCATTGAGAAAAAGCAGGGTTTCCCTCAGTGTCTTATAAGCCTGGCGGGCCACCAGGCTTTACTTGTGCCCCCACCAGGCTTAGTTTTTGTTTAATGATTGGCGTTTTTATTGACTTTATAGTTGGTGTTTAGGTATTACTCTTTCAGTCTGCCAATAACTATCAAGTGATATTTTAAAATTTTCTGTCAACTATAACCATGTTTTACCTCAAAAACATGGCGGGCAGCTGAAGGACTGCCCTCGCGCCCCGAACACCAGGCTTAGCAAGTTTTCTGGGGGAAACCCTGAAAAAGTATTTACCCCCTCTCAGATTTCTTCTCAAATGTTTCAGATCGTCAAACCAACTTCTCTCATAAAAGTTAGCGTGCGTAAATACAAAAAAAAAAGTTTTTAAATGATGATTTAATTCATTTCATTGATAAAAAGTGATTGCCCCCTAGTCCTGGTTGTACAGCCACTGGCAGAAACAGCTGCAGTCAATTAGTCTTTCACTTCCCACTGGAGGAATTTTGATCCACTCTGGTGATTTTTTTTTTAAAAACTCAGCCTCAATGGATGGTTTAAGGTCACGGCACAACAAATGGAACTAAGTCCAGACTTTGACTAGGCCTCTCTAAAACCTTCCTTGTTTGCAAGCAAAGGTGGGTTTCTAGTTTGCCTCAGGTTAAACTGATGGGTGGACTTTCTTTCTGGATTATTTTTGGATTCCTTTCAACAAATCAAAACCACATTTAATTTTTTTTAGCAGATTTTATCCTATATAAAATTAGTACTCTTATAAATCTTATAAATCCATCAGATTGACATTTCAGATTATTGTAATATATCCATTACTCTTTAGTCACTTTTGGATTTAAATATCACACTTCTATTGTAATTCCTGGAAAGCCACGTTTGCGTTTTCGCTTTGTGTGTGCAGTTTTTAAAGTGAAACCTTTAAATATTTAAGCCCAAAAACAGAAGTAGATGACCCCTAGTATTCATTTTTGAGTTATTCACAGAAAAGTTTTTTTAAGGTCAACCGCATCAAAAAGATAAGAGGATTAGTTTGAAGGAAAAGGTTGTTCAGTACGCCAACTACTTGTCATTAACTCTTCAACTTGCTGATAAGTTGGTTAATGCTAAAGATAAGGCAGCAGCAGCAACAATAGAAAGTACATGTTATAGTTGTGAAACAGTGCAGATTACCCAATGGTAGAAATGTTGTGCAAATGTCAGTTTAAGGGAAGGATTCTCTGAATTTTCTCTAGAAATGTTGCTCATCCTCATTGAAAGGTTCCGCTGCAGATGGGACTAAAAAGCTAAACAGGCAGTCAGAGGGTCTGAATCCTCACAATTACCAGGGTATTAGTCCTGTTTCTGACCTTCGACCTCACTTTGAAGGTGCATCAGTTCTTTATGAAGTGCTTACAAATCTCTCTCTTTCTGTGCAACCTCCACTGAGAACATGTTTTAAATAAGGCTGCTGCGCTCAGAGAAAAGCGTCCCACCCATTCTACGTCTGATGCCCTGACTGCTTAAATAAAATTATCTCACCGGTCATGCACATTAATTCACAGGAAGTGACGGCACAGGGTGAAATACAAACCTGGCTCAGAAAACGTCATTCGAATTACTGAGAGCTCCCACTCGAGCTGCCAAGTTACTGGGTTTTTTCCCCAGCTGAGCTATCCCTGAAGTCACACAATAAGTAATTTGGATTTTCTTTTCATACTATTATTTTTCAGATCGTCATACATTTTTTACATGCTAAAAAAAAATATGTCAATTTAATTTATTCAAACTACAATGACTTTGTGTAAAAATTGTTAAATAATGAATCTACCTTAATTATCAACATTTATAGGAATAATTTAACTACATAGATCCATCCGATTGCTGCCAGACCTGAAGAAGCATCTAAATATGGGTGTAGTAATGTGATGGTGCGTGAGGTTTACCCTTTTGGTTCTTGAACGTCTGAAGAAGTAGGCATTTCCAAAAGAAGGCGTTCCTCAATAGCCACACCTGATTGGACGAACAAAATCAGGCGCGACACGATTGGACGAGCAAATCAGCGTAGGCGTTTCTACAGGGAACGAAATTAACGTATTCAATTCGACTTTTTCTTTTCGTTTAAACATCGCTAGCTTACTTCTCTGGCATCGTACTTTCATTAATTTAATAGGTAAATACGCATTTGAAACCGAGGGCATCAGAAGACTTACAAAGTAAGCACGTAGATATAATAACGGCAAGCAGATTGTGTTAGCTGGTCCGACATTAGCCGCGTTTGCTTGTCTTAAGACAGAACATCCGGTTACATTTCAAAATAAGAGCATTGAGATGAATCACACTGTTCACTGCTGCTAATGTTTGTAAGTATTTAAGGCTAAATGTTGATTACATTTTTAAAAAAGAGCAAAATTTGTTGTATTTACTGAAATTATTTGAAACTGACATTAGTAGCTGAAAAGCAATAATAAATAAATAAAAATTAAATTATTCAAAAAATAATGTTACTTAGATTATCCTTCAGCCAAAAGATTGTATCCATAACTTCTTATTTTCTTCTTCGACTTTTTAAGAGTCACCGCAGATGAATGATTTCTAGAAGGTTTCTGTAGGATTTCTGTAACTGGAACTAGCCAATCAGTGTTTTAACTGTAGAAACACATACGCTTTAGAAATGCTCATTTCGAGTCTGCTGATAATCCCTTCTTCCTGAAAGGCTCAAAAAGAAAACAAAAGAAAGTGGTGGAGTGACCTAGTCAAAGTCAAGACTTAAATCTAATTTCCAATGCTTGGGCCTGACTTTTAATAGGTTCTTCATGTCTGAAAACCTTAAATTGTGACTGAATTACAGCAACTCTGTTGTGATTCTGTGTAAGTGCATCGTGTCCAAATGAACAAAACTACATGGGATCCAATTGGGTGTTTGAACATAAAAAAGATACAGGAATGTTTAAGCAAATATTAGTGAGGAGGTACAGTATATATATAATTTTGAGTCTTAAAGTCTAATTTTGATGTAATAACTTTACATTTTCTCTTAAAATATACTCATACCATGATACAGCTACCACTGTGCTTGCAGTTGGTTTGGGGAACTACTTCAAACATTTCTTGATAACTTAACCTTCAAACGTGCTCTAATTTAAAAAAAAATTAAAATTAAGTTATATGTTACATAGTCATTCCAGACTTTAAATGCATCATTCAAAGCCTGAAATTATTTTTGAGTCATCAGGGATCAACATCCCTGATGACTGTATAGAAACTTCTGATCAGTTTAAAACTCCTTCATGATGAGTGTTAAAGTTATTCTATTGGTTTTCCGTGATAAAGGAGCTGCTGACGCACAGCAAACAGAAACTTCTAACATAACCTCAAAAAAAAAAAAATAAGATATTGCTCAAGTATCTTTGAGTAAAGCAGATCTGGGTTGGTTAATAAAACAAGATGACAGCAAGAGTTCAGCAAGGGATTAAGTTCCCTAAATTCGAACTAGAGAGTTTTTTAAAGTACTCAAGGTAGTTGTGCAAAAGGGGAAGTGAGCGTGCTCACTCTCACTAGTAGCAAACAGAGGAGGGTTGTGGCAAAAACCAGGGTCAGACTCAGCGGTCAGGGGTTCGACCATCAGGCCGGCCAAATAAAAAAATGTTTCCTGTCAGGCCTTACTGGACTCCCTCTATATGACGCACTTTCCACTGAAAACTCAGTGCAGATCAAGCATCAGGATGTGGAAATCTCACAGCTGGCCATGTTGGACATGACAGGCTGATGACAGGTGATGCGTCCGTCACATGGATGTGAGCAACACGGATGAGCTCAGGTCAGCAACGCATCATACCTGCACACTGTACCTGCAGCAGGAGGAGGAGGAGGCACATCTATTCTGTTTCACTTTACAGGCTGACTCTGTTTCACTTCTTCTAAAATAGGTTTTTATATCTTTATATAGAAACTTTTCAATAATTTCTCGAACAAGCAAACTTTGAAAGTTTACAACGATCGAACAGCACTTAATGTATTTGAACAGTTAGATATTTTAATTTTAACAATACTCAGAAAATTAATTCAGAAACATGTTTTAAAAATGCTTTTGTTTACGAGGAATACACTTAACACTGAATAATATTTCGGTGTTTCATGCCACGTGTCCTTATTTAGAACATTATTACTCAGCATTTTCCAGACATTTAATTTGGTGTGATTCTGTTGAAGTGAGAATGAACGTGTAAAATCAGAGGCCTTCAAAAAGACAACTGCAGCAGCTTGTGGGAGTGGCAAGGGATTTAAAGAAGTTTCAAAAGAGAAAATCAGATATTCTACTTTACAGAAATAGCTGCCAAAACCCCCAGGTCTGGTTTTTTACCCAGCAGACAGCAAGATGCTAAAAGGAGTCTCCAGAAACCCAAAAATGTGGGATGAAAAGGATGAAAAAAAATGCCCTCATAACGGTGACGTGAAAATGCACATCCAACATTTAGAAAAGTGCTGCACAAGTTTAGTTTTCACTGGAGGTGTGCAACTTCTGCTCTGCAAGAAAAAAACATTGAGAGCAGAGAAAAGAGACAAACAGTAAAACATCTGAAACAATGTTCATTGGACAAAAGAGACTAAAATAAGGAATAGAATAATTGGAGTATTCCAAGTAAAAAAAACCTCATACTCGTTGTAAAACATTGAGGAAAAAGTGTTATGTTTGGGATATTATGCAGCGCTTGAGCAGACCCAGAAGATAGATAGAAAACAATGTTTTTCTTAATATCATTTCACAAAAATACGAAATTAATCAACTATTTTGTGTATAGACAAATACATCACCTTAATATCGAGATATAGAAAAATTTGATTAATCATTGTTTAAATATATAAATATTTAATTTCTACCATTATTATTCTTTCCACATGATTTAAATATAAATTTTAACATATCCTCTATAGTTATAATTATCCATTTTTAAAGACTTGAGGAATTTATTGAGGTTCATCTTTCAGTATTTATTCATTTTATGTGAATATTATTAACATTGAACTAGATATATAGACATATAGTACTCTTAAAAAACATTTCTAGAAATTGTGTGTGGATGGAAGTTAGGGTTTGAAATGTTCAGAGAGTTTCCAGAGCAAACAGACAAAAATAAGTCGTGCAGCAGCAGGCAATGAAACGGTTTTCCTGCTGACCAAACAACTCTTCCATCCTCTTCCTTGTCAGAAACCAGATTCCTCTGCAGAATTAGCAACAAGCGGACCAGCGAGTTGTGATGCAAATGTAGCCCCAATCGACACCGGGTTCCCCTTAAAAGTCCGCAATTTACACTTGAAAGAGATGTTACCCTAAATCATGTTTACATCACGAGAGGTTCCAGCGTGAAAAAGCGCGATGAAAACCGATTCAGACGATCCTGGCGCCTGTTTGGACAAGCCCGCTGTGAGGGAACAAAAAACCATCTTCCATTAATGATAATGAGCCGAGAGCAAGACGCGCCAAGCAGGTGAATGAAACATTGCTAATGGCCGCTCTCCCTACACTACAAAAAGAGAATTATCACAGTATTAAAGACAAGTCCTTAAAATGCTTTGTTAACACTGGGGAACAGGTCTAACCTGCTCCCCAGTTTTAGTTGCTCAACTAAAACACAATGAAATAGACAAAAATAAGAATTGTTTTGTGATTAAATGATGAAAAGTTTCTGAAATATCAACGGTCTACACTGCAAAAAATACTCTCCTCAAGCAAGTAAAAAAAAAGACAATGGAACTCATATTTTGGTAACAATATTCAGGAATTATTCATTTTAAAACAAGCTCTTATCTTTCTGAAAAGTTACTTGTAATTTAGTTTTGTCTCATTTCAAATGTACTAAGACATTTTCACTTGAAACTGGATCAAAAATACTTTTGCCAAGTTGATATAGTCATTGCTAATGCAATCCAGACATGAGAAATAAAGATAGCAAATGGTTCAATGTTCAGCATTAATACAGTCTAAAACTAGATAACTTTAATTAATTACCCAAGAAAAAGTATCTAAAGTTGGAACTAGTGAGCCTAATATGTAAAAAATATATATATAGTTGATTAATTATTAATTATTTTTTATGGATGTTAGACTTTACCATTAGCACTGTGGCTAAACAAGTGGAAGTTAGACAAATTTAATTCTTGTACTCGCAGACTTAAAAACAAGGCTTGTTAGGAGCTTTTGACAGTGACTGTTACTACAACCCAAACTTGAAAAACAAGGATAGCTTAACAGCTGAATGAGCTTTGGTTGAAGTCTAAGCAAACCGTTTTGTAGGATTTGTTATCCAAAACTTATCTAAAGTTTTATGCCATCAGTGAACATTACAAAGAAGCTAGCGTTAATTTGGTTAACGCTACTTATAATCTTAAATGTATTACCCAAAAAGCAGCTAATGTTGCCACCATTAAGTGTTTAAAACGAACATAGTTGATTAAAACGAAATGATTTTGAATCAATTGCTAGTTGCTAGCTAGCTGAACGTTAGCATTAGCGCATTAGCGCTGTAGCTACATACACAACCAGCGTAACAATCATTTAACAATTGTTCAACTTTTTTTTTACACACCTGTATGTTTCTTTATAAATAAAATAATTTTCACAACTAATACAAATTTTCCTGTATTAAAAAAAACATCCTTAGATGTTTTTGTGTTGTCTCATGATTGCGTAAGTAGGCCTACAGAAAGCAGATTTCCTTCCAGATCTTTCCTACATAACTTCAGATTAAATAAAATCTAATTAGCGTACACCTGAACGCCTCATTCCTGCGGGGTAATGGTTACACGAACAACTGACAGCTTATAAATGAAGCTGTTAGTGCGTCTTGTCCTGCGGCGGTTCTGTCATCAGACTTGTTCTTCTGCGCATATTACGTAAGTACCTATGGTTGCTATACAGGCTGTCTGTTTATCCTGAAACATTTTTTTTTTTTTTTTTACAAGGTGGGTTGGCCGCTTTCTGCGTCATCATCTTCTTATAGGGCTGCTGCGCCGTGCCTGTCACACAGCACACTGAGCCCGGCAGCCCGCACTGCTTTATAAAGCGCTAAATTTACCAAACTTTACGTTGTTTCCTGAGCTCTCACAATTGGCCAGGCGATCTCCGCTTGCAGAGTTATAAGGTCGGGGAGGACCTCCTACCACTTTTAAACTTGTGTTCATGTGTCTGAAGCGCAGCTGTGGAGAGAGGGGGACACCGTGAAAGTACCTGAAACTCTGGCGCGGCTGCCGCTCCGCTTAACTTTAACCAAAATAATAAGTTTTAGTGTTATTTAACCCTAAACGATGGCCTTGTCAGGAGTGATGCTGCCCTCATTTTCGACGTTCTCGAACCAAAGAGAAAAAAGCTGGGAAAATGTAAGTTTTCACTCATCTTGCAGGAGGATTTTAAATACCTTTTTGTGCGCTAAAGAAGCAAGAAATGCAAGATTTAACTTGTGCAAATGTGTTTCTAATGTCTAATTCTTCTTTTCTTTTCTCCCCGCAGAGGTGGAAAGGAGACATGGACAAACAACCTACAAGTTGCTCCATGCTTGAACTGGTACAAACCCTGGACTGTCAGAGCAGAAAGGACGACGAGGATCTGAGCGATTTCTTGGATCTGGATTTTATTCTCTCCAACACAACCGGATCAGACGGCACGGTGGAATACGTTGGCACAGCGGATCCCAACCTGTACACAACAACCGGGAACTCTGTGCCGCAGTATCCCGCCGAGGACCATCGCTCCCCGCCTCCTCCCTACGGTGCCAGCCTCATGACGGAGCTGCTCCGCTCCGATGGACCCGCCGGCTACGGGGTTACGCGCAACCCCGGCGTTCAGGGGAGATTTTTCGTCAACGCGGCGCCGTTCCCCCGCCCGGACATCAAAATAGAGCCAGCCATGGACAGCTACGGCCCCGTTATGGGGATGGTCCCTCAGAGCTGCAGCAAGATCAAGCAAGAAGGCAACGTTTCGTGCATGATGTCCTTCGAGCAGCCCCGGGTGGCCATCTCCCCGCGGGCGGCCAGCAGCATGACCCCGCCGCTGAGCCCCGACGACCAGCAAGCCACGGACTGCCAGGCTCAGCTGTGCTTCCAGCAGAAATACCACACGGCGGCGTCCTTCCAGCACCACCCGCAGGCCCCGCAGATGCAGATGCCCTACCACGCTCCGCACCCCGGCTTCGGGATGTACGACGAGGGTCTCAACCTGCAGCCCGCGGGCGCGCAGAGGGTGATGCTCACGCCGCCCTCGTCCCCGCTGGAGCTGTTGGAGTCCAAGCCCAAGAGAGGGAGGCGTACGTGGCCGCGGAAGCGCACGGCGACGCACACCTGCACGTTTGCCGGCTGCGGTAAAACCTACACCAAGAGCTCACACCTGAAGGCACATCTGCGAACTCACACTGGTACGTTTCCTCTCCCTCTCCTCCTCATCTCTTTACAGCTTTTGTGCGCAATTACGCACGATGATCCAAACTTAAAACTCCTGCTAATAGTATTCCTCTTGTTTTCCTTCCACGCAGGTGAGAAGCCATACCACTGCAGCTGGGAAGGCTGCGGGTGGAAGTTCGCCCGCTCCGACGAACTGACCCGTCATTTCCGTAAACACACCGGACACAGACCCTTCCAGTGCCACCTGTGCGAGCGCGCCTTCTCCAGGTCTGACCATTTGGCGCTTCACATGAAGAGACACATGTGAAGGAGCTCAGCAGAGGACTTTGGGGTGTTCACAAAGGGGGGATTGTATTATTTTGTATTGTGATTCAGTTGTATTTTTTATTTAAAATGCTCTCCATGTGGCCAAATTCTGTTTTTTATATACATATAAAATATTGAATTAAAACATTTTAGTGTATGTTTTTCTCTAATAATGTAGCTGGTACTACTTTGGTTGTATAAAGAAAGCTTTAGAAAAGCTTTGTTTGCTTAAGAGCAGGCAGACCAAGAAGGGGCTGGCCCTGTATATACTACTCTTCCTTGACAGAACTGGAACGCTGTGTTTGACACAAAAGTGCCTTTCTATGACTGTGCTACTGTAAAACTCTTTGTAACAGAACGACGTGGCCAAAAAATGTAAATGTTCTTGTTGACAGGGGTAAAATGCACATACAGTTGCCTAACAAGCGCAGAGACAATGTTTTATTTAAACTGCCTCATGTGTCTGAACTGCCTTTTTGACTTATTTTAATCCTATTTGGAATTTCTTTTCTTCTTCTCTGTGTGAAACTCTTGGATCCAGCCCCTCTGTACACTATCAGGGCTTGACGTCCTGTGCATTATTTTTTACTTAAATTTATATAAATAAGTACATGGATTTTATACTGTAAAAAATGTGTATTTATTGTAAATATTAAAAAGAACAGATTTGAAAAAAACAAAATTTCTCTGGTGAACATAGTCATTTCAGATCCACCTTGCTCGCTCGTTTTGATTAACCACATCCACCCACTCAATACGGTTTCACAACTATGCTTGAAAATAGGTGCACCCAGGAGAGCTGCAGGTTACCCTGTCACCCACATGAGTAAACACACGCCTCGCCATAGAAGATGCTGACTTTTAAAACTTGAGGGCAACTCGATTTCCAGTGATGTTTTGCAGCTGCAAGACAGAGAAGGGTAGCCGCTTGTGGGCTTAGCCTATAAATACAAACACTCCATTTTCATAATTACAGAGTGAGGCCAGGAGCCGTCTGGACAGAGGGGCACAGCAAACCCTCATCAGGGAGCCCTTAGACTCCCTTTCAGATGGGTAGAAATTATAGTAGGACATCAAAGTGCCTTAATACTACAATTACACACAGTCGCTCTGCACTACAGTTTCAAAGTATCCAGGTCCAGGCTTCATATTATACATACGGTGTCAGTGAGCATTTGTATCTCCTGCATGAAGGCCTGCATTGAGAGCGCGTATCAAAGCCAGATGGCAGCTGTGAGAAGATGGGTGACTGCTTTCAGGAGCGACTTTCAAAACTTCTCCACCTGAAATTTAATGTAAGAAAAGCCCCCAAAACAGCACTGTAAACAAGTAAGATGAAACGTTTCCATCGACGTGTAAAAATTTACAATTTTTTTTTTTTTTTAAAAAGGGGAAGTGCCTACTAGGTCAAAAATATCTACAGAGAAAGATGCAAATGTATGACTCTCATTTCACTTTTTTAGTTCCAATTTTATTTCATAAACTCTAAAATAGAAATAAATATCTCAAGTATCTTTTAGCAGGTGGAGAGTAAATAAAATCAATTTCTTCAGACCATCTCACTGCAGTTTGACAAACATCTATAAATACAGAGAAAAACAGAAAAGTTGACACACTGGACACTCATCATGGGTGTAAATATCATGTTGAATTGAGGTGTTAATTTTGTTTTAGAATATAAAAACGCTAATGAGTTTTAAAAACAAGATCTGGGTGCAGAAGCTTGCGTTTATTGTGGATTCTCTCTGATCTAATCATAGGTATACATGCAGAGTTAAATCCTCTAACTAATGTTTACTTAAATATTCCTTACTGTCTGCACATTGCAGCAGGAAGGTTCTGGGTTTGACTCTTTCTGTATGTTTTCCCAGTTCTCTCTGGGTACTCTGGCTTCCTCCCTCAATCATTTGCATGGTAGGTTAAAAGGTCAAAATTGTCTATAGGTATGAGAGTTTGCACATGGTTTATCTTATGTGTCTCTGGTTCGTCCTGTACTCAGTCAGGTCCAAATGTCATTTAAAATTAGACATCCAAACATTCAAAAACTCCAGAAAAACAAAAAGATATGACCTGTCCTTTCATCAGGATTGAATTAATTTAGATTTAAATCATTATTGTGATCAGCAGATACAGGAGAAGTTCCTTCACTGACGGACTACTGCATCCTTGGTGCACAAAGGAGCGTAACCGCAGATCCTTACATTATAACCATCACTGCTCCCAATAAACTCAGACTGAGTTTACATTCCTTCTGTAACTTGTACAGAAGTTTTTAAAATAAATTCTGTTGCTGCTTTCTGTGCACAAATAGATATTCTACATTTTGAACGTAGAATATGTGTCCCAGTCAGTTGAAAATTTCTTTGGATTTGAATTTGCTACTCTAATTAGTGGTGCACCGATTACAGTTTTCTGTAATCGGTGCACAGTTTGTGCACCGATTACACAGTTTCGGTGTCACCTGCCAATTCAGATCTTTTTTGTTTGTTGCCAAATATAGAAAAATAGTTGCTGAGTTGGCGACTGTTGTCAACTGGAAAGGTGCACACATGACCCAGTGGACCGGCCTGACAGTCCAGCCTCTCTCATAGTGGCCAAAAGCTCTGTTTTACCAGAATGAAAAAGGGAAAAATAAAACAAAAAGCCATTAAAGTCAAGCCAGTGATGAGAGCATGCAAACTTGTGACCGAAACCTTCAGTGTAAAAATACAGTTTTAGCTTTTACAGTGAAAGCACTGGAGAAAACCTTGATGAGGTTCAGCAAAGAATGAGCCAAAATGAAGTCATGGCAGCTTTTTAAATGTTTTTTTTTTTTAAAAAGAACAGATAAAGGACAGCTATCAAAAATAAGCTTCATATAGACACAGCTAGTTGTTTATTTGACCTTCATTATTCATCCACTTTGTTCAAGGCAGCAACATCATTTCAAGTGAGGATGCATGTACATATTTGAGCCTTCATGTTTAATTTTAGGGAAAGTTTACAGTAATTTCAAGCTAGTTCTTCCAATTCCAGGTTAAAAATATTAATGCATCATTAAAAACAAACTGAATGCATTTTAAAAGCCTTACTTGATTATTTATTTTCTATAACAATAAGGTTCCTTTTCAAACCTTTTGTTCTCTGATGAATTTTGCCGCTCTTTTCTTTTTAAACATTTCATCTTTGATTTTACTCATTTGTGAGTTTTATTTATTTTCTGTGATTAAATGTGTGTAGCTCTTTGAGATTTGTTAATGAAAAGTGTGTTACAAATTAAATTCATTATCAGTATGTTGGAGAAGCCCTGTTAGTTTTGATAGACTTTTGTTCAAACTTTATTTGGTCAAGGTGTTGCATGTTTGGACCATTGTGCAGCTAGAAGGATTTTGTTTTTTAATAAGAAAACATTTATTGTTTGTATAAAGTATGTATTGTTTTTGCAGCTGTAAAAGCTCAAATTATACCCAAACTGTTGTCTCTCTGCTTGGCTTTCTAACCATGCAGACAGAAACTTTATTAATGAGGCACAGCAAAAGCAAATGAGGTGGATTAGCAGAGCTTGACAGTAAACTATGGAGTCATCCTGGACGTTACTTTGGAATATCGTCTCTGCTGCCCGGATATTGAGCTGTTAGCATTTCATTACTGTGTTACAGCAACAGTCTTCAGTCAGAGGCCTCATCAGATTCACCGCGTAACTGACTGCTACTGCCACAGCACCACCATCCACTTTCATGATATAAGAAATTAAATATTTTTGAATTATTTTGTTGTTTCCAGGAATAAGTCAAGTTTATTAGGTTAAAAGTTGTTACAGTTTTCAGAAAAAAATCAAAACAAGATAGCTGATTTTTATTAATTACATATATACTTTGCAATGTTACAGCTTACAGTGCTGATATGTAGATAATTAAGGCGTTGTCACATGCTGTACATGTCCTGTATGGAGCATACAGTACATTCATTATGTGCCAGATAGACCTGATTAGTGTTGGAGGGTGGGAATGCATTTGGAAAGCTGTCTTCCACATACTAAAACATAAACACAACAAAAAAAACATCTAAAAATTGATTTTGTTTGTCAGAAAAGAGCAATCTTTAGTGATGTCACTTATATCAGAGGACGCAAATGTAACAGCGACAGCATAAACAGAGTGGGTTTACACTTTTCTGTTTTATAGAGGCTTTTAGTTGTATGGGAGTGCAAGTCTGTCACAACAAAGCATCAATCCAACAAACACTGAGAAACTGGGAACAACTGGGTCACAACTGGAGGAATGATCATCACTGGCTTTGATTTTAATTCATCCTCCGCAGACACAAAGGCGTAAATAACAAAAACATGTGTAACAGAAAAACGGATCACACCAAGTCCTTCAAGACAGCTTTGGATTATCCAAAACTTGCATATTTAGCTGTAATGTAATCATAAAGCATGGAGTGGGTAAAATGTTTCTTTAACCATCTGGAGCTGGACAAGCTCAGGCCAGCAGACGGACTGACGTCTTCTGTTTGACTTTAAATATAAGGTTTTCTGCTTCACTCATGGTTATGGAGAACAGACTTCAAATGCATTTTACTTCATACACCACACATTCTTTGATTTCATACAAAAACTGCAAAATATTCCTAATTCGACTCGCACGACCTGCTACACTAACAAAGAGAAGAGCCATATGGATGTCATAATATCAGAGAAAAGTCCTCCAGTGTTTATGTTACAAAGCATTATGGTTAGTAGTTAGATAAAATGGCTGTGAATGGCTCCAGTCTGCGAGACTACAATGAGATAAATACATCCTCCCCTCCTCCGAGTGCCGTCTCAGACAACTCTGCAGAGATTACTGGACCCGCGCGCCAAGATGAAGATGATGACAGAGGTGGGAATATGAGAGTAGGGGTAAAGTGTGTTGAGTCTGTGCTACAAGTGCCTTTTTAATGCTGGCAGAGCAGCTCCACCTCCTGTAATCAGCTGTTTAAGGTAAACAGACTAACAAGCACAAGGTGGGCGGTCATTGGGAGTAAGGAGAGTTTACGAAAAATGGCTGCTCCACAGACACAGGGGAACAAGTTCAGGTTGCTCCTTTGTGATCAGCTTTATTGTTTTTGAGCATTGGCTCTTTTTCCAAGGTTTAAATGGGTAAGAAATAAACAACATACAGCAGAAGCTGAAGATCTGGTCGGTAGTAATTAGTGATGCACCAAGACGTTTGTGGTGGTCGAATTTTCAGAACGGCTGGCTGGAAACTCAAAAACCGACGCTTTTCTGATAAATGAACGCACCATAAGTAGTCACTATCAGGTTGCGCTAACAATACATCAGTAAAAGACTCAAAATGAGCTTTTTTCAGTAATAATCAGTTTAGAGGGAGAACAGATGTAAAAATCTGCAAGACGGCGAGAGAAACAAAACTTTAATCACATTAACGGAGGACTGAAAGGAGTACAGCCAAGTTATCCATTTTCACTATCAAAGCACAGCAATGCAAAAAAAATTCTTTAAAGCTGCAGTATGTAACTTTTATAAGAAATATTTTTTACATATTTGTTGAAACTGTCGCCATGAGGATATGTTAAGAGACAGATAATCTGTGAAAAGATCGGTCTCCTCCACCTCGTTCCTGAGCTACTACTGCTGTCTGAAGAAATGCACAATGCCCAACCAAAAACAGCCAGGAGGCTCCCTACGCTAACTAGCCTGAGCCTTCACAACAGGCTCTGCTAGCTGCAGAGAGTAAGAGGCAAGAGCAGCGCCACAAGGAGGATGATTGACAGCGCTAAGACCTGCCTCATAGTTCTGATTGGCTGTTTCTAATTATCACTGGGAAAACACAGATTATCTGTCTCATATTGTACTGTTACGACATGGTGCCAGTTTTAATAAATATGTAAAAAAACAACAACATGATTTTAATTAAAGTTACATACTGCAGCTTTAAAGAGAAAAAATATTTTCACATCTTTTCATTTAGACTTTTAGAAAATATTTCAACCTGTGTGGATTTGAAAATGTTGACAATCTTTTGTGACTGTCTGAAATAAGGTTCAACACAGAGACCGATGTTTTAGTAATTGTTAATAAAGTCAGTTTAAATAAAGACACTGGCTATAGGCTCTGTATAAATAATCAACAACTTGTCATGGGAGAAAGAATAGAAAACATTTTAAGCATTAAAGTTCTTAAAAAGAAATCAAAATCCGTACTGGCAGAGGGAAAAGTTTACAAAAAAAATTCTGCTTGGTGCATCTCTAAAATTAATGACACTTGTCTTCAATCGCGCTCATAAATATTTGATCTTCACATTAATTTATACTGAGGGCTGCAAGTGCAGGAGGAGAATATTTGAGCAACTGTCTGGTAAAAGTTGTAACAGTAATGTGGTAACTCAAGTGGCAATTCTACGTCACCATTGACCCAGAAAGCTTTATGCACATGTAGAGACGGTGGCTACTGTAGCACAGGATTTGAAATAATTATAGATAACTCTTAAAGGGTTTACCAAGCAAGCAGGTTGAAAAGTCAGCAGGCGGAGATGCAGTTCAGGAGCCTGTGAAACTTTCCTATTGTGGCGCTAAGCAAAGATGAAGTCTGGATTCTCCCCCATTTACAGCTGGCATTTGTACCTCCAACGGTTTTAAATCTAGAGTCATTTGAGAAACACGGAGCTGCGGTGACGGGCCTGTAAACAGACTGAATGTGGACAGAGAGCCGAGCTGGAGGTCAGGCGTTGGAAAGGTCGGCCTTGCTGAGAGCGATGGCCAGCTCCAGATCCTGCTGCTCCTGCAACCGCAGCCGCCTCAGCCGCTCCTGCTCCTCCCGCTCGCTCTCCCGCTTGGCCCACTCCAGCTGCTGGTTCTCACTTCCAAACTGGAGCAGACAAACAAACATTAGATTTGGGAAACAAAAAAAAGAGGAAAAAAAAAAATCAGAAAAAGGAATGTGGTTGTGGCTTGAGGCTCAGATGTCAACACAAAAACAGACAAATCACTGGACAAAAGCAGACGATTCTACACAGGCAGAAAGTCAAAAACGACGACGGACTTGTGTGAAATAATCAGCAGCAAATGGCGGCAAATTGATACAAAATTAAGATGAACGTAAAACAAAAGGAGCAGATATAATTATGTAGTGCTTTGTAGGAGTACTAATAATCATAAAGCTTTATCATTTTGTCACGTCAGACCATAAATCAGCCGACTTATACCACAAAAGAATCTGAAAAGTGTGGCATACATATTTAACACAAAGGCAGCAAAAGACTTGAGACTGGGGGCTTTAACTTCCAGCAGGACAACAATCCTAAACAACCAGCCAGAGTAGCTTAAGCTAAAGCATACACATGTGTTAGTAATGGCCTAGTCAAAGTCCAGGCCTAAATTCACTTGAGAATCTGCGACACTCTGAGGTTGATCTATTGTGCAAGGAAGAAATAGGCAAAAATTTCAGTCTGTAGATGTAAAAACCCCCAAATGATCTGCAGCAATTTGATTCTACACGTCGACTCAGGGGCACTGAATAAATGCACGCCACACTTTTCAGATCTTTACTTTTGTAATAAAATTCTACGTCACAGCTTTGCCTTTCACATAAAAAAAAAATCTAACAAAATATAGTAAATTTCAATTCAATTCAAAAGTACTTTATTGATCCCAAAGGGAAATTTAATAAAAATACGTTTTGTGGTTATGATGTGACAAAATGTTTAAAAATTAAAGGGTAATTAACACTTTTGCACAGCACTTTATTTTCCTCAGAAAAAAGCAAAAAGCACAACTAGAAGCTAAAAGTAACACTTTTTAAAAGCAACGCTAAGCTAAAGCAAACAAAATGTCAAATTTCTCATTTTTTGTTTTGCTTTGATGGGCGTTTATAGAAAATAATTGCTCTCATGATTCACTATATTCAGATTATGCATTGCGGACGAGTTTCTCACATGCAAAGATTGATCACCACACTTTTTTTTCCTCTTTTTTTCAGTCTTACCTTCACAACTTCAGATCCTGGCAGAAAAACAAAACAAATCACATTGCAAAGCTCCACATAAAAAACCCCCCCACAAATCCCTTTTACAACAATCATGCAGGCATGAATGAGAAAAATAAATTCACGTCACATGAAAAGACACCAACAGCAGCCATGCATCATCTCTCCACTGGAGAGCATGCCCGGCCGTCATGAGGAAAGCAGAAGGGGAATATTTTATTGCGTTGAGCTCAGCTCCGAGGTAAATCATCCTCTGACAGCAGATAAGCCTTCGTCTTGAACTTAATGACTTGGAAAATGCTCCTGAAGTGCAGACATGTCTGCTTGTCTGGTAGCAGTACGGATTATAAATCGCCGCTTCCTGCAGAACATGCAAGCCTGAAAAGTAGGGATGCACCGATTTATCGGTGCCGATTTCCCTAATTTTGGGAAATCGGTGATAGGCCAATTTTTACATGTGAAGCTGATCTTAACCACTGGTTCTATCTACCTCGGCAAAGGCATTTAAGTCAACTGCCATTTTCTTCTGCTCAGATGTGAGAGGTTTGACTAGCAGACCAGCCCACCAGATCAAGTCTATATGTTTAGTGTTAACCACAGTCATCTCATTGTTGGCAACTCATCAGATTTCTTGGTACCTTTAGCAACATTTTAGACAAAAAAAATTGGTATTGACTAAAATCGGAATCCTCAGGTCAGGATTTTTAATAGGTAGGAAATCGATGATCGGACAGAAAACTGCAATCGGTGCACCCCTACCAAAAACATACGACGAGACAGAGATGAAGCTCCAGAACTGTCTGAGTCAGTCATGCAAACATTTGGCTTCCTTGCACCCCAACTGTGAAAAAGCTCTTGAATATTGTTAGTCAGCAGCCAGCAAACATGTTCGCTGTGAGTATTCGCTTTCCGTGTAAAGGGACGAAACGCGGCCCAGCGGCATTAGACGACACCTCTGATACGTCAGCTCTGCAGCTCATGCAGACGGCAATGCTTTGTCCATTAAATACAAAAATAATAATAACTGAGAGTGGACTGAACTTACAGAGCCAAAATCTGCAAAACCCACAGGACAGTCTTTGGATTCTTTTGTTGACTGTGTCGCAATAAAACAGTCTCTACTGACACCCTGCAGCAGCTCTGACGCGCTCGAACCGAGCAGATCCACTGGAGGAGATAAACATTTAGATGAATAAATACCTAAAATATCTTTCCATCTCTTCAGAGCTCCCTTGGGAAAATAAGCTCACACTTAAAAGAAGAATGCGTAATCGTGGGCCATCTGAATAATTCACAGGAAGCCTAAAGCTTTGGGCCCACGCCGTTCAGAATCGGCACCCTGGGGAAAGCGATAATGGTTCAAGAAAAGGTGCTAACCACACTTTTTGAGTAAAGCTCACTGATGCATTGATGCTTCAATGTGCATGGTGCTGCTTTCTGGAACATATGATTGTTTTAAAAAAACAGACACACCCTTTTCTACTGTAAACTGAAAACACATTTCCAATAATCACTTTTAACCGGTTCCCATCCGCGACCGCCGTCACAGCAAACCTAGAGGGCTTAAGCAAAATATGTAGGAAGACTAACCAAATATTTGCCTAATTAAATCCCTATTACTAAACCAAACTTGTGTCGGGAGTTGTAAACAAATCTTGCAACACAAGTGCAGACAAACAGCTAAATTGCAGCCTCTCACAGGACCAGGATTAGTTGTGCAACTGTTTCTGCGATGCAGATATTGAGAGCAACCCACAAATTTAGGAGTGGGCTTCTCACTTCCCTTTTACTTGAGAGGCAAGAAGAGAACAAGCTCGCTGGCAAACCGTGGCAACTCATCTCAACGCTATTCTGTGTGGTAAAGCAAAGGGGAAGACCAGCTTTCTCAGGCTGCAGCTTCTGCTTAAAGAATAAGTGCAAGGTCACACCGGAAGGGCATGGCCTGGGAATGGGTTGTAGGTGTTGTGTGACTTCACATGCACTGAAAAAGCAAGATAAACACCAGGCTCTGAGTGCAGAAAGAAAATAGAGAAAGTAACACTCGCCGTCATCCAACAGAGGAGAATTTGACTTAACTAGAATTGGTTATTATAGTAAGGGGGAAAAAAAAATATATTAAAAAAGTGTCCTATTAATAGCATGATGGGAACGTGTCATATGAAGGTTCACATGTGCTTTCACCTCTTACTATTCACATATCTCTGCCAGCAGCTTTCCTGTTGACAATATCAAGAAATTACTATCTCTGCAATCGCATACCTTACAAAGGAAGCAGCATTTTAGCATGTATTTAGGCCATAAAACGTTTATGAGCCCACACACAAAAAAAGAAATCAGTAACGCAAGTGGAGCATTTAAACTAGTTTTAGTTCTTTTTTTCATGAAACCCCTGGGAGTGACAGGTAAAAAGCAAACTCACCTTTAAATTTAGAACAATTTTATTTGATGTTTAGTTACAGTAATGTAACTAAACCTTTTTTAAATTTATTTATACTTTATTTTCTCTTTAGATTGTAGTTTGTAATTAGTAATTAAGGATTTTTTGTCATCATGGGGCAGAAATACAACACAAAATCCCAAATTTTTCTCCATTTCTTTATTTTAATTCACCCTTTTTTTAATAATCAAGTTTCATCCAAACACAATCTATATTTTTATGTCCTCTGATGCCTTTATGTTGTTTTTGATCAGCAAATAATTTGTGTTGATTCAAATTTTCTCACTAATTTTGATTTTTTCATTCATTTATTTTCATGTTTTAATAATTCCTCCAGTTTTTTTTCTGTTACAAGAAGTTCAGTTAAAATTGTTTTGCAATTATTTCTATCATTTCCTTTGGTTTGAATGAAATACTTAGTGCTACATCTTTCCTGGTATGAAAAGTGGTCTAAAAAGGAAGATTAATTAATTGACTGACACACAAAGATCAATGTTTATCTTGCTAGTTCACACAGTGAGGATGATGAAAAGAGAAAACCACAAACTAAAAACTAGAAAACTGCAGCAAAGAGAAGCATCTCGTCCAAGTCTATTAGATTGTAAATAAAAGTTAACTGGTTGTTTGGGAAAGGAAAAAAGAAAATCACTTCCTGTCCTACCATCACAAATGTAAACATGTGGATTTTAATCGGAACGATGGACTTCAGAAACCTTTTAGCAAACACTGCAGGCGAAACAAATAATGACTGAGTGGAAAGCATCTCTGGTCTCAGTTAAGTACGGAGGAGAATCTGTGATGCAAGTTAAAAACAGCGTCTCAAATCTGCACTTTTCAGAATACTTTTATTGTCATTGTGAAGAAGCAACAAAAGCATTCTGAAAAGTACTGATTTGAGATGCTATTTTTAAATTGATTAAGCTAGTAAGTAATCATCATAAGTGATGTGGCATGTGACTTCAGGGTTTTCATGGTAGGGGTGCCGAACCAGTCGATCGTGATCGACCAGTCGATCTCAGGAAGGTATTGAGTCGATCTCTGCAGCTTCGTCTTCAGGAGACAAACTGAACGCCGCCACAACGCTGAAACGAGCGCGTCCCTCTGGTTTGACGCGCAAATCAAAAATATTCACCAAGATCCAAAACGTTATTACTTTTTTAATAACACCTCCAAAAAAAAAAAACGCTCAACAAAACAAGTTTAAATTAATGACCAAACAAAAAAATAAAAAAATCATTGCAGTAATTATTGCTTTGGTTTGGGAGACTACTTATTAATAATCACAAAAATAACATCAAGCCTGAAAACATAATATTGTAACAGACTAAATATGTTTTTAACATAGCCTCTGCTGTCAGTCGATTGCCATGGCAACGGGCAAACAGAGCCAACGTGGAGAGACTTAAAAAAAAATTTAAAATACAAGTCGTTCACCAGTTTACCGTTGTTTTCCTTTTGTTGTAATTTACAAAAGTTACGGCTTAATACATTTTAGCATCAACTTCAGAAAATAATGGCATATTTAAGACTTTTTAAAATAGTCAAATATGCCTAAAGTTAAGATTCTTACATTTTTTTAAGAATCTCGGTTGTCATTCAGCTCAACACGAGCTGAATGACAATCTGCAATTAATCACGTGATAAATTAAAATTTCCATTTGGATGATAGTTTTTCTTGTGTCTGTCTTTGCAGACTGCACAAACTTCAGGGCAAAAGGTCTGGTTTCAATTAGCCTGTTTAAAGAAGTATAATTTTATTTATACAGTTTCCATTTTATGTGTTGTCTCAGTTGTTTTGTTTATTTATTTTGGATATTTAAAACATCTTCCAGTTCCAGTGTTAAATGTCAAAAATTAAAGCTTATTGAGAGGCTGTACTTGCATTGTTATGCTATTACTTAAAAATTGTTTACATAAATAAATTATGGGACAGTTTATCATCCAGAAAAAATTGTTATTGATCTAAAAAAACTAAATTGGGTTGTACAAAATATTAACCACATTGGTGCCAATAAATTAGGATATTTTGATGTTGTAAAATGTTACTGAAGAGCATTAAATGCCAGTTGTGAAGAGAACTAACCTGTTAATGTGTAAATAAACTGCAAATGTTAACACACACAAAGAGTGGAAGTTAAAATGAGGGATTACCGTAGGGAGGCGCGGGCCGGTTAGGCACATTCTTCTTAGGAGGGTCAGGCTTCTGCTCATGTGAGGAATAATAATAAAAAAAGAGAACAGAAAGAAAAACAGTCAACAATTTTACAAAGTTATGAACACAGCAGATTTTTAAAGGCACCAGAGATCGGTCAAGGTGAAAGTAAAGACTGAAAAGCACAAGATTCAGTGGAAAACTGCTTAATGGTGCAAGTGATTCATGAGTACAAGAGCTCACCTTTGACATGTGACTGAAGTCAGCAAATCCGCCGCCTTTGCCTCCGAAAGAACTGCTTCCAAACGGGTCCGCTTTTCCAAACAAGTCTGCAACACAAGTTCATTTAAAGGCATCTGGATTATTTGGTTGCAGACACAGAAAGAGCCAGAAATAATAAAGTTTAGCCCTAAAAACCACACGCCAAATTTATCTCCAAATTTTGCTTATTCTAAAGAGTTACAGGGGGTTTTGTGCTATTTAGAGCAGAGAATGTGGCATGACCGTTTAATTTTCCATGAGATTTTCTGTATAGACCTGTTGAAGCTGCGTTTTTTTCATATATTTTTTGTTCAACCTGATCGGCTAATTAAAGGCGTCAGTCCAGAACTGAGCTGGAGCTGTTTTGACGGCACTTAATTTAAAAGAAATTTTTTAAAAAAGCAACAAACTGCAGATGGTTGGAGCGAAAACAAAAACATTGTAACACAATACATTTGTTGTGTGAGCCTAAACCACAGAAGGGCCCATTCACGTGCGGCAGCGCAGCGTTTTCCTTTACGCGATGCCTCTATAACTCAGCTCAGGTCTACAGTCGCCTCTGTGTTCCTCTGAAGAGCGTGTGCAGCGAACAGAGAGCGTCGACCTGCAGCTGCCACCAACAACTTTAAACAACTTCCTCAGCGAACGAGGCCCGGCACTTCAATGGCAGCAGATACGCAGGGAGGACAGAGGCAGCAGCAGCGCGTAAAGGAGTGGCAGTGTGTTCTCGGAGTGAAGGAGCAGCAGTCACAGAGTTTCTGTTTTGTTTGGCTCCTGCTGGCCTCCTGTTTTTCCAGGGTGAGGGGGGGAAGAGAGAGTATTTTCAGTCGGCCAGTAGTTAAATGCGTAGGTGCTCGGCTAAAAATAACCTGAGACCAGAGGAAAAACTGAAGCCACAGAGAGTAAAAATTATTTGCCCCCTTTCGCCCCACCATCCAAAAATAAAACCTGAATCTAACACGTCACCCGGAGCGGCTAAGAATGAGTCTTTTGACCCGACATCTCTCAGGTCCATAAGTCCGGTAATAGTCACTTTCTGGGAAAATTAAAGGAAAAATCTGCTTCTTTGAGCAAAGGGATAAATGTGTTGGACTTTTATCTGACGTCAGCAGCTTCTTCGTTTAGTGGATTGTAAAAAACACCTGAAATTTTCCACATTAAAACAAACTTCAGTCTATTTTATAGACTTTTTATATGAAAGACCAACTCATAGTAGTGAAGTCGAAGAAAAAACAATTTAAATTGTACATTTTACTAATAATTTATTGCCACATCCTGCAGATTTTACAATTAACCACATAATAAAATATTAAAAATACACAAAAAATGCAAACAAATAAATTAATTGCTTTTTTAAATAAAAAAGTGGGACATCTTATTGCCTAAATTGAAATAACAGAGCAATGCTTGATAATTTGTAGCAAAACAAAACAAAACTGCTTCAAACAAAAGAAATTTGCTTGGAGTCTAGACAAATTTTATTGAGCATGACAGAGGGCAAAAATTATTGCTCTCTGACCCAACCTGACAGGTTTGGCAGGAAGAGCATTAATCAGAGAATCAGACAAAGCTCATTTAGTAACTGCAGGAAATGCAGAGATCTGAAGCTCTACTGGGAAAGTTTTAAGTTTAGTTTAAACTTTTCTTTGTGCTAACTCATAGCACCAGTTACAAGTGGTTCCTGGGCACGTCAGGAACCACTCAGGTGTGTCCACAGGTGACGCTGTGAATCTAAGTGTGCCTGGGTGATGAGGTGAGCTCATGGTTTTTACCACTTCCCACACCATGACAGAAAGATTCGACCTTTGGTTACCTTTTGAATATCTGATATATCATCACAACATTTATCTAAAATCATTAAACAAGAGGATCCAACCTGAGTGAAGTTGGCCCCTCACCTCCTACAAATCAGACAAAAATGGCATCAAATGTTTGTGCAGCAAAACTTTTTGTTTTTTCTTAAAGAAATGTTTCCAGAAGTCATGAAAGATCAACAAGCCCCTCCCACCTTCTCCAAATCAGATAACAATAGTGTCTGAATTAAACAAAAATTGTGCTATGTTTGTGCAGCAAATATTTTTGTTTGTGCCCCCATCATTTTAAAGGTATTAAGACACGTTTCCAGAGGTCATGAAAGGTCAACTAACTCTCCTCCCAGCTTCTTCGACTCAGACAAAATTGATGTCAATCAACTCTACTATGTTTGTGCAGCAAAATTTTTTGTTTGTGCTGCTTTGGCTTTGAAGATATTAATGAAATTTCTAAGATTATTTTGACTTTGTAAAAGTGATGGGGCTGGTTGACCTTTTGACCTTTAAACTTTAATTAATATCTTCAAAGCCAAAGCTGCACAAACAACATTTTTTGCTGCACAAACCAGCACAAACAGAGTCGAGTTGATTGACACCCATTTTGTTTGATTTGAAGAAGGGGGGGGGGCTGTTTGACCTTTGATGACCTCTAGAAATGTTTCTTTATATCTTTAAAATGATAGCAGCACAAATGAAAATTTTTGCTGCACAAACGTAGCCCAAACGTTTGACATCAATTTTGTCTGATTTGAAGAAGGTGAGGGGCAACTTCACTCAGGTATATTACCTGTGTTCAAACGGCCTAGTCGAAGTCAAAGATCCAACTTGAGTCAGATTGGCCTTTGTTTGGAAATAAGTTGGCAAAAACTAGAATAATTCCAGAAACACAAACATTTCCAGCACAGTTGAGAATTCAGACAATTAATTCAGTGGGTCTGAACTCAGATGAAGGCAGACTTTTGAATATTTTTGAAAAATTAGACGTGAAATATACCGCTATTTTGATTTTGATAATGTTTTACATATAAAAAAGTGGAGATTTAATAAGTTTCTGTATTAGATTTTTCTTATTTTAGTTTTTATTTATTTTTTCAGCATTATGTGTGTTTTGGTTTTTTTTTACTTGTGTTTGGAAAGGTTAAAATTCCTTAAACAAAAAAACAAACATGAATCACTTGCAATCCTCACAATTATAAACAACTTTGTGCAATGGGAAAAATGTTCAATCAGAAAAATCACAATAAAATACATTGAAGATTGTGGTGACAAAGAGTGAAGACGTTTAATCTTTGCCAGGCGCTTTACAACCTACATGAAACTAAAAATAAAAACAGATATTGTTTTTAACTGGTTCTGCATTTAGCCATGCAGACTGAGCCTGATAAAAACAACTCTGCATATTTAACTAGGCAATAAATATGCAGACGCAAAAAATATCTGCACAAGCTGCCTACCTGAATCCTTTGTTAGAGAGCTGTTTGATGCGAAGGGGTCGCCACTCCCAAAGGTGCTCGGCTGAAAAAAACAAAATAAACATCACAAATATAATGAAACAGAGAGAATTAAGAGACTATTTAGTTTGCAGTTACCTCAAACATTCAAAATCAAGCTGCATGTAAAGGGAACATTAATTAGCATTTAAATAAAAATAAAAACAAAGAGTTGTACCTTAGCTGGTGGTGTGGGTTTTCTACTGAAAGGATCTCCAGAGCCAAACAAGTCCGTCTTGTTGGATCTCTTGAAAAAGTCGTCGGATGAGGTTCCCTTGAAGGGATCGTTTTCTTTGAAAGGATCTTCCCCAAATGGATCTGGGGAAAAAAGAAATAAATCAACATAAATTTGCAATAAACAATACCAATCAACATCTGAAAGCATGAAGACTTATAATTCATAAGTAAATCACAGTAAGATGGCTGTTCTGACCTTTCAAAAGGTCAGATTTGAAGGGGTCTTCTACTTGGAAGGGGTCTGCAGGAAGCTCCTTTTTACTGCCGTTGTTGTTGAACATGGCTATCCTCGACTTGAAAGAGTCATCCTGACAAACAGAAACAAATTCATTCATTCACCAACAATGAAAGGAAAAAGAAAAAAAAAATTACAAAAAGAGAGACTAGTAGTGGTCTTTTGATAGGCAAAAAAGCCTCAATTTCTCCATGTATTTCACAAAAAATCAAGAATTTAAAAGTGAATTTGGTTGATAGGCACAACTGAAAACATAAATTAAGAAAACTGAAAAGGATCCATTCATTTTTATTTCTATTTTTATTTAAGAAGGCTTGCCAAACTCAAATAGTTTGGTCTCATTATTGAAGATAAATCATCAAAATACCAGTGGAAACATTGTAATGTTGCTGTAATAATGTCACTAAAAATTGTTCCATTCATTATTAAGAAGAGAATAAGTAACTTTTGTTCATGCCGTTTTTATTAATATGTAAATTAAATATGTAAAAATTGTACAACTGAAACTCCTTTTACATGTATCATTTTTTGAGCGATGCCTCATTTTCTAACAGACAGACTGAAAGGAAGAAATCTAAAAATTATAATTTATATTAAATAATACTTAATAAGCCTTGGTTTGTAAATAATGTTTAAAAAATTCAAAAAATTTTTTTTATCAAATGTTAAGAATTCAATCTGTTGTATGAGACGTATAATACAAAGTTTCATTCAAAGTATTTCAGCTGACTTTTCAAGCAGACTGAATGTCTTTAATGTGACATTTAGCAGTTTTATTCAACAAAATGGCACATGGGGTGAAGAGTAAATCTATAAGTGTTTTTCCCAGCTTGTTTTTTTCTGGGTGACTAAAAATATCAACCTGGACGATTGGGAACGGACTGAAGAAATTTCTGGGCTCTACGTAGTTTTTTAATGGGAGGAGCTGGGAGAAATAATCTCATTTATTCACATTTCTATGTTCCTTACCGAACTCCTGAATCCTCCGTTCTCCCTCTCAGTGAAACCTTCGCTCAAATCGGGCAGGTTGCTGAAGTTCCCCCTGCTGATCTCGCTCAAAGCGCTGTTGTACTGCTCAATAGTTTGGGTCAGTTCCTTCTGCGTGTCCTGGATCAGTGACAGCTTACTGCGAGCCTACAAACAAAACATTTCAGTTCAGAAAATAAATTTCCGTTACTGGTTTTATTAAGCTTCTAATTTTTATTCTTTTCTACAAAATAAGTTCTCATGTATTGGGCAGCTACTTTCATTTAAAATTGAAAAC
Source organism: Alfaro cultratus (assembly GCA_903066825.1). Lineage (NCBI taxonomy): Eukaryota > Metazoa > Chordata > Actinopteri > Cyprinodontiformes > Poeciliidae > Alfaro > Alfaro cultratus. The sequence goes on along the minus strand of CAEFZX010022540.1, from coordinate 66,300 downwards.
ATGCATATTTGAAGTGAGATTTTGCATTTAGGGTCTGTTTGCAGAACTACAACTTCTGACTCTAGAAAGAGGAATGTATGAGATATTCAAAAAACTAAACCTGAAGCCTTGGTTAGTGGTTAAAATGACAAGGGAAATAACAGTAACTACTGAGTTGTAACATTTCTACACTGAGCACCAAATGCATTCAGGTGAGAGTGTGCTACTTTAAGAAAATGCATTAAAATCCTCAAACTTCAACCTGATCTCTAACTTTAATTGTCTTCAGCCGTTTGCCTGACCTGGTTGATCTCATCCTGCGTGGTTTGCAGCGACTTCACGATGCTGTCCAGCTGAACGCGGCCGGTCACCAGCCTCTGCTCCAGCTGGGCCTCCTCCTCCTGCAGCCGGCTCAGGTCCGCCTTGGTGCGGCTCAGCTCGTCCTCCTGGCTACGGACGTTGGTCTCCTGAGAGCGGATCTGACTTTGCAAAGAAGAAATCTGCAGAGCGAACACAAAACATGAAGATAAAGTTAATACATTTACTTTCACTTTGTCTTGTGTTACAGATTACAGTCTTTCATTAAAACTAGTTCAACAACTTTGAGAACCCCATCCTGGATTATCTAAATTTATCACAAGGACAAATCACAGACTCAAGATTTTACAAACTGACAAAACTTTCTAGCAATGATGAATCTACAAATATGAAATTGTTGTGGCAAAAAGATTTGGGACTAAATATAGGAAGGGAGTTGGGCAGGGATTTTTGACAGATTGCAGATTAAGGTTGGACTGATTACAGCCTCTAGGATGATTTTGAAACATTGGAAATCAATCCTATTCCCCCGAAGATGAAAGAATGGACAGATGCCATGGAGGAGATGGCATCTGTCTCCTCCATGCTGCATAAACTGGAGGACGAATGACAAAAAGCACAGAAGAGGCAAACCCATGGGACATGGTTTGGACTAATAGAGGATGACATGCCTTAACGAGTATAGACTAAATTGTAACCCAGTGGCATATTGTCACTTTAATATGTACAATATACTGAAATTAATGTAAATTACCCTTTACCGACCAGATAATGGATGATACTTTATTTGAAGGGTTGTGCATAAGACTGACGTAAACATGAATGACTCTTCATAAATGCTTACCACTGTTGTCTTGAATATCATTCGGTAAATAATGACACTTTTAATGCAAAGTTGCACTAAAAGTTTGTTAAAAGTGTCAATCTTGCATTGTTCTGTAAACAACTAAACTTTTAATGCCAAGTAACATTAAAAGTTAATTAAAAGTGTCATTATTTACCTGATGACTTCATGACAACAGTCATTATCATTCACATGACAGGTGTTATGTCATGTTTACACTTCATAAAGTGTTACCGGTTTATGTTTACATTTTTGTTTGTTCTGTTCATAAGTGAAAAACATTTATAGCATGTTTAAGGCATGTTTTAAAAAGTCCCGTCTCTGACCTGCTGACTTTCCTCCTGACATTTCTGCTTCAGTTCATTGAGCATTCCCTCCAGCTTGGAGCGCTGCTGGTCCATCTCATCCAGACGTCCCTGAGCGTCCTGCTTCTGGGACGTCAGGCTGTGCAGACTGCTGCTCTCTCTGTCCAAGTCAAGCTGAATGTCCTGAGTTTCACCAAAACACACAGGTTATGAACCACTGTCCTTACTGACGGACTTTTAATCAAACCGTTATTGATCCTTTGCAACTAAGTCACTTTATCATTCGCAGCGCCATGATGGATGTCGGAAATGAGGATCGGGAGTACAGAACTGAGTGACTGAAGTTGCTTTCCCAAGTTGTTTTTGCCAGTTTATTCATGATTTCTTCTTGTTCGAGTCGAGCTGATTTGTCTTTGAACGTATCATACTTATTAGACAGCGGTATTTACTGAGGTTTGAAACAGCTAGCTTAGAAGCCGACCCCATACCTCCTCCCGCCTGATGTGTTGATTGAATTACCGTCTTTGTCTGAATTCACGCCACGTGATTTATGTCATAAACAGCGTCTCCTGTTAGATTGGAGCAGCATTAAAAACACACAAAAGAAGAAATGCCAACCAGTTTTTCTCCGTACATGCTAGGCTACATGACAGTGGGGGATTGTTTCCATGATTACTGACGGTTAAACACACTTTCACCATAACGCAATATTTTAAAGCATACAACAGTTAAATTAAAATCTTCTAATTTACCTGTAAACATTTTAGCTTCACCTTACCTGAACGTCACTGTTTTTCTGTCTTATGGTTTCCTCCGTTTGCATAATCTCTTGCTCCAGGAAAAATTTCTCTCTATCAATGACAACAAAAAAAAGAAGAGGTAAACAAAGGCAGGAGATTAACATCCATAAATGTGTTGAAAGGTTTGTGTTTTTAACAAACTTGGAAAAAAGCAGTGATTGCTGGCATTCTGTCTGAACAAGATCTACTTTTAACCATGAATTATGTTTTTTAAAGTGATTTAAAGAAGCTGAAAACATCATCTTTATTTCATTTCATTTCTTCAGTAAATTTGGTGGTGTTAAAGTGAAAAACATCTGATGGTCAGCATTTCTTAACTTAAATTTTCTCTCGTTTTTCCCCTCAGAGGAAGGGAATCAAAGCGATCCTGCTGCTTCTCGGGGTGCAGGCACTCACCTCTGCAGCTGAGCTATTTCCTGGCTGAGGTCATCCAGCTCTTTGTTGCCTGTGAGCTCAACTGACCCAGCGGAGCTGGTGCTGTCCTGAGGGGAGAGACATCGAGACAGACGTTTAAGAGAAGCAGGAGGGGACAAAAAAAAAAGAAAGAAAACAGCGGAGATGACGAGCTGGACAACACCAGGAGGGAGAACGCGTACTGGATGACACCGACGTAATTAAAGACATGAAGGAGTGATTCTGACACACGATGGAGGATGAAAAGTGGGGCACAAAGTAAAACAAGGGACGTGAGCAGAATAAAGGCGGAGAGAAAAGCTCCCCGCTGGTATTTCTAAGAAAACAAAAGTCACAGGAAGGAAACAGAAAGCTCTCTCTCAGCTTGGAGGGAGTGTGAGAGGCAGACAATACATGAATGGAGAGAAATGCATGCAGAGGATTTCATGGGCTGATTGTACGCTTCAAGGTTTTAAAACATAACAAAATGTGCATAGTGGTGTAGTTAGTAACACTGTAGCAAAAAAAAAAGAAAAAAAAAAGGTTTGAATCCCAGCCTGCAGTGTGAGATTAGCTATTCGTCCTGCACATCCTGATGGTTTCCATTGGCTTTAAAATTGCGCAAATTGGAATTAGGAAAATAAATCTGGCAATTTTGAGAAATAAAAACTAATGTTTGAGATGATTTGCTGAACTGCAATGCATCAGATGCTTATTTGTAGCCATTAGCCTCCTCAGACAATGAACTGCTGGCTCCACCAGAGCTCCAACAGCGTCACAGTTTCATCAAAAGTGGAATTTGTCATTTGAAAGTGTTGAATCTATTTTACTTCTGTGAAATCTCTAACTACAATTTCCCCAAAAACACAGCATGTATACGTTACTTGTCCCTCCAACGCCTCAAAAAAAGATGCAGACGTTTCCTCTGATGGCTGCTTTGAATAAAACTAAGAGTCCCCTGCACTGAACCCCCATCGAAAACCTCATGGTTATTCCAACAAATATTGATCTCTGAACTCTTCCTGAGCTAAAACATTAATATTGTTGTTTCTACATCAATATGATCTTGTTTCTTTGCATTATTTGAGGTCTGAAAGCACTGCATCTTTTTTGTTATATTGACCATTTCTCATTTTCTGCAAATAAAAACAAAATCTTTGCTTGGAAATTCAGAGACGTGTTGTCAGTAGTTCATAGAATAAAAGAACAATGTTCATTTTACTCAAACATATACCTGTAAAGAGAAAATCAGAGAAAATGATCTTTTTAAATAGAGTCTGTCCAGAGCTGTATGTCATGTAAGTGTTTACATCCACCACTGCCATTAGTTTTAATGACTTTTCATGTGAACAAGTTTATTCAAATGTGATTTTAATAGCATTTCTTGTTTAATAGAAACACTGCAAATGTGAAATTGTATTTTTTTTTTTACATTAGGAGAATATTAAAAATACTTTTTACACATTTCTGTAATGGAAACACAGCTTTTGTTGCCCTGTGACGGACTGCCAACCTGTACATGTGTCTATGTCCAAGGTAGTAGCGACTAAGGCAGCTTTAGCCTTCCGAAACATCGTTCTGCACGCTTTACTGTGAAACACAAACAACTTACACACTTCAGTTTATAATTTACCAGAAAACTCAAAGAAACCAGACTGAAAATTGAGGGGCTTTTCTAAAACTTTTCATTTATAAGTAACCAAATGAGAAGGAAACATCTTCTCTCAAATAGCACCTTTAAAACAAGCATAGAAAAGTGAGTTTTAAAGCAGAACTCATTAATAAGTAGTCATTTTGGCTCAAAGATATTTTCCAGTTAATACCATTGACACACAAATCTACAGACCAATTACAGTCATGTTTTTGACCTGTGGGAGGAAGCAGAAAGAGCCCGGGCTGGGATTCAAACCCAAGACCTTCTTGCTGCAAAGCAACAAATACGTAACCCCCAAACACACAGAAAAATCTAAATATATTCTTTGCTTTTACAACATTATAATCATTTCTTCTGTGAAAACTGTGAAAAGGTTAAACATCTATGTAGACAGAAATGGAGTCATGCTGCTATTAAAAACAAACACATACACTCAAAACGAAACGTACTACAAAGAAACACTTGAAGAACTAAAGAAACCATCTGGTCCAACAGGTGGCCTGACTCTGAAAGCACAGCTGGATGCTCCTTTTCTCACACGTGTGAAAGAGCAACAGCACCACCTAGTGGCGTTGTGCTGAAATACTCACTCTGCGAACACTAGCTGTGGAAACCAGGTCTGCTCTCACAGAAGGAAGAATCCCCATAAAGTTCTGACAGACAGGATAGAAAAGGACTCAGAGGTACAAGCATTATCAGACTGTTGGCACTGAAGGACTGGAGGGCAGCAAGGAAGAGCTCAGCATTTAAAATTACTTAAATTAAATGTACAGTCAGCCATGTTTCAACCACAAACTTCAATGTGTTTTGAGTTTTTATGTAATACTCCAACACAAAGATGTGGATAATCATGTAGGGGAAAGAAAATGATGCATGCTCAAATCATTTTACAAATAAAATCTGGAAAGTGTGGCATGCATCTACATTTTAAGCTTGTTGCAATAAGCGACACGTTAATTAATTGCATGATAAATTAAAATGAGCTCAATAATTTCCATTATTATTAACAATTTGTTTACAGAGACATCAAAATACATTTCATTTTCGTTTTAATTGTTTGTTTTTGGTGGTTGTGTTTTATTTCTATATCTTCCTCTTGCGAAATTCACAAAAACTTTCTTGGTGTTTGAGGCATAAATTAACTTTTCCCTGTTATATTGGGGGGTTTTTTTGGTTTGTTGCAATAATTACTGGGGCAATTTATTGTTATGGTGACACGCCTCTATTTTGTAGAACTGTTAGTCTAGACACTGACACTTTTATGTAGTTTTCCAACACTTAGATTTAACGTTGGAAGAGCAATTTTGATCTCTGCTGCATATTTTCAATTGTGGACTTTGACTGGGCCATTCTAACACAAAGATAAACTCTAAACTTCCTTCCTCTTTAGTTCTGGCTACATGTTTTCTTTGTTTTTACCTGCTGCTGGAAGCTGAACTTTCGCCATAGTCTCAAATCTTTAGCAGTTTTTCTTTAAGGAATTTCATGTTTTTAGTTCCATCCATCTTCAAAATCATAAGATGGGATGAAAATCAAATGTAATGTTTGTTACAAGTTTTCGCAAGTGTTGACTGTGTGATGTATTTATGATGCTTTTATGTTTTCACAATGTAAAGCACTTTGAACAGCAACATATTTCGGCCTTGCTGCTGAAATATGCAATTCAAATTAATTGTGACAGATACAACTAATCTGTCCTGTTTTCAGATTCTTTCACCTGAAAGGTGGAACTGTGCAGCTCTTCTGGTTAATGCTGTCCCGTAATCCTATTTTCTACCATAATCCTGCTTTAAACTTCTCCACAAAGTGACCCCTGACCCTTTCTGATGCTCCTTGGTCTTCATGAAGCTGTTTGTTCTCTAATAAACTTTGGAGAAACTGGGATTAAACCCCACAAATCTGAACTCTTTATTAATTAGAAGCCATCTGAGGTGGATTTTGAGATGCATAGTATTTTTTTTTTATTTAGCAAAGCATGCAGAACTTTCTTTTCCCTTCACAATTATGCACCAATTTGTGTTGGTCTATTAAAAATATAAATATATTGATGTTTGTGGTTGCTATGGGAGTAGATTTGAAAAGTTCAAGAGAAGTCCAAAGAATAGAATATGCAAGATGCCGTTGCAGTAGAGAAACTGATATTTAAAGGAATTAATTTGATTTTTAAAGCAGATTTGTAGAAGAGTAAAAAGCATATTTGACAACATTTACAACCCAGAGAAAAGTTCCAAAGTCCAACAATTGGGCCTGATCAAAACTTAAACTAACAACTGATAAATACTTTAGATAGCCTAAACCGAAAAGACACAGAGTGACTTAAAGAAGAGCTAAAGATGGAGTCTGGACTCACAAGGCCCATAGCTGATGCTGCCGTCCTCTCTGACGGGGGGATCATGTCTGCAGTGAGAGCAGAGGGAGGGTCGATGCCTCTTGTCACCTTCTGCTGGATGAAATGCATGGCCAGAGCAAACTGCTCTGGGGTCAGTTTGCCTGTCTGTTTTGTGTCAGCAAGTCCCCTGTGGAAAACAAAACAGTTTTTCCTTTTAAAAGAGAAAAACACAGCATCTTCTGAGAATTAATACCAACATCACTCTCCAGTTAAGACTCTGCTTTAAGACGGTTTAAAATTCCTAAATTAAACAACGTGGAAAAATACAACATATTCAGAAGGTAACAGAGATCATGAAGAAAAGTTCTGACAGTAAAATTAAGCATAAGGTTATAAGGTCAAAGACTTGAGCCTCAACAAAAGCTGCTATTGCTTGTTATGTCCTCTGTATCAAAATGTTAATTTAACTGAACAGTTTTCATCCAGAACAAATGTTTTATTTTAAACTTTCATAAGAAATTGAGAGAGCAAGACTTAAATACCAACAGGACCATAAAAATTAAATCTATCTGCAAATATATTAAGAAACAAACAAGTAATGTTTAAACACTGCTCAGATATATCAGCAAAAAGCCTAAAACAGACTTATTTTATACTGTAGGAAGAAAATCCTTTAATTTTGAATTCCTTAAAAAAATAAAGAAGTAAAATTCAGCTTGTAATTTGATCAAATTTAAAAATAATTGTCTTTAATTGATCAGAAGCAAAATTGTTGACAATGGTTATTTAATTAATGCAAATGAAACATTTAAATATTATAGAATAGTGAGGACCATTTTCTTAGCCACATGGTCTCATTTATTTTGCTGAATTTTACTAAATAGAACAAAATAAATCAACAGGTTGGATTTTTCTAAACTTCATCAGTGTGGTGTTATGCTTCAACAATAAAAGTTTATTTTAAGTCTTTTCACATCTCTACTAGAAGCAACAATAATAATGTTGATGTGTTTACAAAGTTGTTTAAGGTCAAATTAAAACTCTTTAAATGCAGATTTCTGGATATTCTGTTGCCTTAATATATCTAATAACATAGTTCATGCACATTTTAAAAGAATTTCAGAATGTGGTTTGCTTTTCAAGCCGCTATAAACGTCTGAAAGACCATTTGCATTGACCATATCTCACCAGATCTGCGCCAGCATGGTCTGAGAGAGGTTGGACTGCATGAAGATCTCAATGATCTCAGTGCCTGTGATGAAGCCGTCCCCATCAGTGTCCGTTTTCTTAAAAAGCTCCCTATATTTTTCTCTGTCGGCCACCGGTACCACCCAGTTCACTGCAGCCTGGAGGGAGCGAAAGACAATAAAAAACAAATAAAAACAAGCATTTAATCCCCAGAGCATCCGCAAGCTTACTGCGCCATGTAAAAGTTTTCAAATCCTTGAGATTTTTCACATTCTGTCGCATTACAGCTTCAAAAATGAACATGGTTTATTGAAATTTGACATGACAATAGAAAAAGCTGTCCAATCAATTACGTTTAAAGCCTTTTGCTACTTTAATGTCAATCTAGTTCAAGTGTATTTTGTCCAAGTGTATATTTTAAAGTTTAATATCAGCTGCGTATACACTGAAAGAATTATAAACTATTCATGATTCCTCTTAGAGTTACAATGGCAACGTTACCTTCGACATTTTGTTTGAGACAAATCTACAAAATTTGCAGATAAATCTACATTTACGTTAATTCATGCCAAGTCCCAACTATTCTGATAATGCCACTTGCTTCCCTTTCAAGGAAACCTGTTTCTCAGAAAGTCACGGGTGAAAGAAAATCCCTGCAGGAGAAACAGACTGTCCCACATACAATGCGCTCAACAATGTGGTAAAACAAGTCCTACTGTTGGTAACAGTGAAGTTAATACATGAAATACTAGTCTCTCAAAAAGTCAAAGCGCAGAAACTGTAACACGTATTTAATGTGGAGCTTTTTTTATTTTTGCATAAACTGAGCAGAGCTAACCTATGCAGCAAGCAGAACATCTTTTATTTTCCAAATATAAAAGATATGATGAATAATATTTTGAAATATGTAAAAATTTAAGAAGAAAAATTACATTGAAGAGCATGTTATTCATGACTTAACACTTCAATTATTCTCATAAAGATTCAATATAAAGTTTTTCTAAAAATTATATACAAAGTTAGGAGATACAACGCAAATTTTATATTTTAAGTCAGATTTCATAAGAAACAGTCAAACTGTCTGATGTATCAACTACGGGTGGGCATTTATTGTATTGTTTATCATTTATAGTGATACATTTCTTATAAGATTTTGATTTATTGTTGTCACAATAAAGTCCAATTAATGTTTAAAAAACAGGATTGTTACTTTTACTATTTTTTCCATTGTTCAGTGTGAGTATCAATAAATGTCAACAAATATGAAAATATCATGAAATGCAATTACTCTGTTCAGTTTAGTGATACAAATTACACTTCATTATGCGACTGTTGTCCTAAAGTAGTGTATTATAAATAGGAAGGTTTTTAAAAAAAATGTTTTTATGTTTGTGGTGCTATAATTGCTATGTCATGAAGTCACAACCAGACAGTTGCCTAATAAAGTAGTAATAAATAGTTATTATTGTTACTTTTATTTTTATCACAAGATTAACACAAAATATTGTGATAAAACTTTAAGTCCACCCGTATCTCTAGCAATGATCACATTCATGGAGAAAGAAAATATCAGTTTTATATTGACATACCGCTGGAGTGGATGGTGAGCTGGATTTAAAGGAGTGTTTAGGAGACAAGGTGATAACGCTGGGGCTGAGGGGTGAAACGCCACCCAGAGAAGACGCTGCGCTCCCCATAGGAGGAGTGGCGCTCCTCAGAGAAGGAGAGCTCCGCAGAGCATCCTTCAGAGCCGATCCGGATCCAAGGCCCGCCATGACAGGCAAAACGGCCACGGCGCCAGGAAGAGCAGGCGCAGATTTTTTTCTTTTGGAAGGTGGGATAAGAGCAGGAGGAAGGCTGCTTGGGACAGGCTCCTTCTCCATGGTGCGATAAACGAGATGCAGGGCCTGGAACATGATAAACATCATGTATGTTACATTTCTCTTTAGGGAACTGTAAATAATGAAAAGAATCTACACATACCACTATGAATTCCTCTTTGTCCAAATGTCCATCTTTGTCCACGTCACTAAGGTCCCAAATCTATAGTTAAACAATAACCGATCGATCAAGATCAGATTCCTTTGAAATGTTAAACTGCACAGCACTACTTAGTGAGTTTACATTACCTTTCCTAACACATCCAGAGGTAGCTTGGAGTTTATCAAAACAGGTCGGACCTTGTCACCGGAGAGGAGACCGTTCACAGGGGACAGACTTTCAAAAATCGCCTCGAACTTCCCTTTTTCATCAGGCTAGGAGAGAATAAAAACATTCAGATGACAAGCTTGTCCATTTATTCTTCTTGAGAGCAGTCTTGTAAATTTGTTTTGGCTCACCTTAATTGCCCAGTCAGATGTTGTTGATGATGCAGTTACTAACGGGCTTTCAGTATCTCTCTAAAAAGACAAGATAGAGACAATTTGTGGATGCAGTAATATCCATGTGGATAGGACAAAAAAAACTGGAAGAACTTTATGATTGGGAAGTTACTGGTACTTAAAAGTAAAAAAAAAAATCTTTATAAGCTGTTAGATATTTTAGTCAAAGTTCCTACAATCCTTTTATAAGGTGGCAGCGAAAGTGACTGAATAATCAGTTTTCTCCACTTGTATGGAGCATACATTAAAAGTGATAACTCGCCTTTACACTGAATATTACATTTTTGCCTTTCTTATGAAAAAAAAGCTGTCTTTAAGTACTTCCTGTCACAAAGTCAATATGAATCATTGACAAGCTGCCAATCGTTTTTATTAAAGTAGCTCTGCTTTAAACTTCAGCTGGAAATACTCCATAAAACGCAGAAAAATAAAAACATACAACACAGGAGTAGTTAAAGATTATGGCCACCATTATAATACTTTTACTAATAAGTTTATCTGTTATAATAAAAGCAATTACGCGATGCTATAGATTAAATATATATATATATATATATATATAGTAACTTCTATTTTTTTTAGTGTATTGTATTTCTTGATCCGGCACCTTTGTACAAATTTTGTACCACAAACTATCAAGGTGGTATGATAATAAAAAAATCCTTGAATCCTTCCTGAAAAAGTTGTCATCATACCATGACAATCTTGTATCATGCCTAATTACCTTTTAGAGACTATAAAACCCACTAATTGTTTTCCCAAAAGATCGCAGAGGTAGTTTAATCCCATCAGATCAACAGCAGCTATCAATAAAGTAATTTGAACACTTACAAATTTTGGCACAGCTACATTTTGGTTGAGGTTGTTAAGGCTGATGTCATTTCCACCCTGTGCTGATGCCACCAGTCTCATCGCAATGAAGAAACCCTACAAGAGAGGAACAAAGCAGAACAAAAATAGTGTTTTTTGCATACATCAGCATCCAAACAACAAAGTAGCTCTATGGAAAGAATGACAGAGTTACCCTCTTATCCAAATAGCCTTTTCTATCAGAATCTGCCAAATCCCATATCTGAAAAAGTGAAAATAATAATAATAAAAAAGATTAGATGGGATTTACTGAATACATTTAGAGTCAACATGTCAATCAGTTCAAGACCCACTTTTCCAAGCGTACTGTCTGATAACCCAGACTTTTTAAGAAACTGAGCTGCATCGCCTGCTGATATTCTGCCTGTATTTGCTGGATCAAGCTGCACAAAAATCAAAACAATTAAATATTAGATTACTTATAACGTTTAGCTTAGGAGCCATGAAGAGTTGAACAAGAAAATGCCGGTAACAAAAACCTCTTACCAGTCTGTAATAATTTTCATATGCTGCGTTTCCATTCGATAACTGTAAAAGAACGAAAAGAATGACAGATAAAAATGTCAACTGTCAACACGAACTAGTAAAGTTAACTCAGAATGTAGCTCGGTGCTAAATAAGCAAAACATTTAACACGTAATTAATTAAGAACACATTTCTACAAGAAAACAGCTTTAATTTTTTTATCTAGGTACGTTTAATTTTCACCGAAACGTACAATTAAGCCATCACAACTCTACCTAGCTAACTATGTTTACTCAGTGGATAACGAAAACTCGCTAATTCGGTTTAACTGACACATACTTAATACGGCTTATGGCGTCGTGACGTGGATACAGCACACTTAACAAACGTCACTGTTATTTGATAACCACTGACAATAAAATTGTAAGACTTTCTTTATCTTGTTTGACGTTGTTACCTGACTGAGAGTCATGAGCGCCGCCATATTTCCTGGTGTGTGTCGTGAACGCGCGCCGCGCACACGCCCATAGGGGGCGCGAGCGGATTTAGAACACCGGCGAGGGGCGTGTTTCCGGGACTGTGACGTCATCAACAAAAGACAGGAGAGCAGTGTTTTTTGTTTGTTTTATCTGTACTGTTTTTTAAATGTACCTGTACCTACAAGGCCCTCCTGTGACGCCGATATTAATTGTACAATTGGTGGCTATTAGTTTATGCTACTTTGTTTTGTTTTTTGTTGTTATTGTTGTTTTTTGTTATTTATTCATGTCGTTTTTAACTTTTCGTTAACTTACCTTTATGCGTCACACTCTGTCGACTGTATCTTTTTAATTTCGTTGTCCTTATGTAAACGTGACAATAACAACAAAGAATTCACTGATTGATTGACGTTATTTATGTACTATTATTAATCTTTTGATGATGTTAAAGGTTGTTTGAAGTATGTCTGTGAAAAATTTACCTTGTTAAGAACAAAAATATGATGCTTATTAAGATGCAATCAAAATAAACATTACAGTGGTTTTTTGTTGTTGTTGTTGTTGTTGTTTAAATAAAAGTGCAGTTTTAGGCCAAAGAATAAGGGGAGAAATGTGTGGTTGCCCCTAAACTGTGTCAAAGAGCTTAAGTTATATTTTGACAAAAATATTTCTCTTTGAAGATGTGACTCACAAACATGTTAGTATTTATGATGTGGGCCATTGTGACACTATAGGGGTTATTCTCCACAATAAACATGTTGTAGTTCCCATTGGAAAAACAGCATTATTACACTGTTCTAAAACAAATTCAGTAAATCAAATAAAAAATATAGTTATTTAAAGCTAAAATTATGTGAAATTGATGGCAAAAATATCTGCAAACGTAAATTAATTTGAAAATATGATGAAAAGCTGAGGTAAATTTAGTTGATCTTGAAGGCGTTAGTCTATAATTGGAATATCCAAAATCAAATCAATGTAGTTTTTATCGGCTTACTGCCAAATTATATCAATCAGTCCCTCCAGTTTCTTGGGAATTATCGTAGAAATTCACTTAAAATGAACAACTGTCAAAAACGGTCAAACAGTTGCCTCTGCATTAAATGATGTCAGATTATAGTCCATGATCCATACAGCAAGTAATAAAAAGTTGCATTTGATGTCATAAATAAGCTCAAATATTTCCAGATTAGTACCACAAACACTCTTGATTTTTATTGCAAAAAAATCACAAAAATAATCACAAAATCCTGGAAGGACTGAAAAGATGTTCAGTAATATTTCATTTTAAGAATTCATTGATATTTTAACAGTTTGTGAACAGGTTTTATCAATACATTCAGGCACAAGCAGCTCTTTAAGAGCATTCATGATCTTTATTTGGCCCCAAACAAAAATGAGTTTGACACCTCAGGCTTAGATCAAAGAATATTCATATGATAGAATGGCCTAGTCAAAGTACAAACCTAAATTCAATTGAGAATCTGTGGCAAGGCTTTAATGTTGCTGCTCTCTGTCCAATAAATAAATCTAAGCTACATTTAAAAAAAGAAAGAAAAGCCAACAAATTTCACTGTGTAGACATAAAAACCTGCTTCTCCAGTGTATTACACATGAAAAATTTTAAAATACTCCACACTTTTAAATTTACCCCTTACCCCTTTACACCCTTTCTTTTGATCTTTAACAAAAAAAAGTCCACTAAAACACATTTAAGAGTGCAGTTTCAAAATGTCAAAGCATCTAAGGAGTTGTTATATGTATTTAGATACTACAGGAGTTAAAGAATGTTACTGAAATACAAAAAAGCTGCTTTGCTAAAAGCCCATTATGCAAACAGTCAGTTTGCAGGATTTCATGTTATGTAGTTTGCATCTAGACACACCTTTACATAATGGTACCCCACTTATATAAAAAGTTTAGTGCTACAAAAGTTGAATCATTAGCAAGAAAACCATTAATAAACTAAATTGGAAGTGGCTTATTTCAAAGTTGTGTGCTTGTGCAGCATAAATAAATATGAGGAGACAGAAAAAGTATTATTCTTTTAATAAAACCTTTGGCATCAATCACATTCTGTCCGGTAAAACCTGTGTGTGTGTGTGTGTGTGTTACCCTTGTGTGAGCAGCACCGGCACATAAGAATCTGTTTGTCCAGACTTTCAGGATTAAGCTGCACATCCCGTCACGCAACAATTCAAAAAGAGAAATAGAAAAAAATGCACTCACAGGACTTTTTTATATAATTTCATTCACCTCTCAAGAACGAAGAGTAAAAGGTTACACTCAGTGCCATAGAAACAACCAAAAAATAAATTATTTTTTTTCCTTTTTTTTTTTTTTTATTAGGTTTGAATCTGATTTGTTCCATCAAAAAAAACCAAAAAAACAAAAAAACAAAAAAAAAAAACAGAAGTTGGTGACTTGAAGAACTTTTATAGTAACAACGTGAGAACCCCGTAAGAAACTGAGATGGCTCGATCAAGAAAATCAAGAAAAACAGCAGATGTCAGTGCCGACTGAATGTGTCGCTAACAAAATGAGGAATGGAGTTTGTTGGTCAGAAACCACAGAATCATTTCAGCAGTTCAAGGGAACCATGACCAAAAAAAAAAAGAAAAAAGAAAGACACCAAGTCCCTTAACACCCATTCACACACACCCCCTCTCTCTGTGTTTTCTACTTCAAACCCCGACATTGGGTCCTGTCCTGACCTCAGGGAAAAGGATGCACAGCAGCCACAACACCCCTGGAATGACGGGACAGTTTCTGGGGCAGGAGGGACAAAAAAAAAAAAAAAAAAAAAGATAAATCTGTTTAGCTACACTGTCTCAAAGCTCATCTTTGGGCTTTGTCTCGTCGTCTTCATTTTCTGTAAGAGTCTCATCCTTTGCATCGTCATCCTCCTCTTCGTCCTCTTCCACCTCCTCGTCATCGTCGTCTTCATCGCCCTCAGTGGCTTGCTCTTTGTTCTTCTCCTCTTCCTCTTTTCTCTTCACCTCATCCTGCTCTTGCTTCATTTTCTTCTCTGGTTCCTGAGAAAAAGGTTGCAACAATCAGACAATGCTTCTTGTTGGGATAAAGGTCACAAATACTTTTTCTTTTAGATTAGTAAGCAGTACAGCAAAATTAATGGTACAGCTCTGCTAAGGTTATTTATAAACAGTCAAAACACATAAGACTAGACAAAAGTTTTAATTTTTTTCTATTTTTATTACTTCCATTTTTTAAATTAAAGAATTTTATTTAATTATTTCTGATTGGCCATTACATCTTCATACATCTTATTTTGTCTATTACCAACATATTACATTTTAGAAGTTTTAAAGAGATTTTGATTATTTAAGCATTTTTCTTGTTTTTTCTCCCCAAACATTTCAATTCAGCTACCATATATCTCTATTTTCCTCATAATCATTACAAATAGTAAAACTTTTAAATTGAATACTTCCCTCAAATTAGATTTTTCTGGTTTCATTTTCTTATATATATATATACACTTGAACAGTATTTTTAGTTTTATTTTCAAGTACAATAGATAATTTTACTTCTTTTGTTTTATTTTTACCGTTTTATAGGTTTTAAATTTTACTGTCATTTATAATTATTGCTACTCATTTAAAAAATAAATAAATAAATAAATTAATTAATTAATCAAATTGTGAGGCAACTCTTTCCACTCTAGGATTAATTTGTTAAAATGTATCCAGTCAAACTTTTATTTAATAAACTCTCTCAAACTACCATCATACCTTCGTCACGCCCCATGTCTCCGCCCCGATTTCTTCTGCTTCCTTCACGTCGTCGGTGATCACAAAGTTGTCAAAGATCGTACCAGATTTCACCTAAGAGGCAGTTACAAAATGTTACACTGCACTTGGTATTTTGTTTCTGCAACAACAACTTGGCACCATAACCGTCTCCTCACCTGCCAAAGGTCAAGGCCAAGAACGCCGATGTTGTCGAACTTGTAGATGGTGGAGTCGGGACTGTAGTCGGGATTGTCAATTTCAGGATGCACCCAGGTTCCCTTGTAGTTGGGGTTGTCGATCTGTTTGGGTTTCCACTCTCCCTGTAAGACAAGAAAAAAACAAAACTGTGTCAAACAGAAACATCAGCACAATTAAACCAATAGGACCAAAAGTCTGATTGGTTTAGAGAGAGAGAAACCAATCAGACCTTTGGTCTGTTGAAGTCTGAAACTGGTTCACATTTTTTGGAATCAATCGAAAATGAAGGAATTTATGCTTTTAAGCTTAAATGTGTTCCCACAAACCTGAAAGCTCTTTGAAAAAAACAAAACAAAACCCAACAACAAACAAACATTGTTCTATATTTGATGGCTAATAAAGGGAAAACAGATCCAGTCCAACCTCTGGTGCATCTGTATTTGATTGTTTGTGTAAACGTGGCCTACTTTGTACTCTGGGTTGGGGATCATCGGTGGCTCCCATTCTCCATCCATGTCTTCATCCCAGTCTTCAGGCTTCTTAGCATCAGGATCAGGAATGTTTTCAGGTTTATCCCAGTCCTAAAAACAAAATCGTACAATTAAATGTTTCAAGTAACAATGTAAAGAACATTAAAGACAAGGTAGAGCAGAGGATTAGGTTCTCTCACCTCGGGTTTTGTGTCATCGGCATCGTCGATCTTGGGGCGGTCATCCCAGTCTTCTGGTTTCTTGGCTTCGGGATCCTTAATTTTCTTGGGAGGCAGGAAGTCCCAGTCTTCCTCCAGACTGCCAGATTCCACCTTCTCATTGTCAATCTTCACCTCATAGGTCTGATCTGGGTTCAGGATCAGCGTGTAGAGGTGGGTCAGCTCATCGTCCTGCAATGACAGAAAGAGGAAACTGTTGAGTTTAGCTTCTTGTGCAACACATGACGGCACTGTGGAAGGTAAATCTTCAAAACAAAATGTTACCTTGCACTTGATCTCTTTCTTGATCAGGTGATTCTTGCCCTTGTAGTTAAAGATGACATGGACTTTCTTGGTGCTGTAGCCACAGATGTCAGGGCCTAGATCAAATGAACAAGGTTAACTTAAAACTATGAACTTCATGAGAACATGATTTATTTCTTACCATTTATATTCTAGTTATATCTTCCAGTTTACAGAATAAAAAAGCAATAATTCCTACTGATTATTTTAGTTCCTGTTTGTTTTATTGTTGAAGTATTTCTTATTACATCATACATTTTTCTTTCTCTACATATTTGTCATTTAAACCACTTAACAAATGTTACAACCAGTAATGCATTCCTTTTTCTACCATTAATATTTATGAATAATATAATAATAGATTTTATTTATAATGTCCTTTACATCTTGAGGTTTTAAAGGGCTTTAAAAAAATGGCTATTAATTCCTACTACTATCATAATATTACAAATATGCACATTTTATCACAATGTTTCCTTGTTTATTCTTCACTTTACTCCATTTTAATTACTGACATTTTTATATAATATATATTCCTACTTTTATTGTTATTTTAATACATATATTTTTATTACCAAACATGATGTAGTATGAGGATTCCCCATGCATTTCAGTCTGCTCCAAGTCAGAGGGGAAGACCTTCACGTAGCCGCCACCGCAGTCGATCTTCTGCTCATGCTTGACTGTAAACTGAATGACCAAAGGCTTCCCCTCGTTGCTGAACGGGTCGAAGTGGGCAGAGACGGCATAGAAGCGGGCATCTTGGCTCGTCTGCAGACCTGAAGTGGAAAAAAATACATTTGAGCAGTGCAGAAAAACCTGATTTGTATTAATTATAGTTAAAAAGAGGTGTCAATTGATAGATTGCTTTTGCACAACCTCTTTTAAAATGGCTTATTGCTATTGCATGTTTGTAAAAGTTTCAGGCATTACAATTTATAATGTAAAGTAAATACATCCTCAATGTTCCATTTACTATTTAAAGGAAAATCTACCACTCTCCTACAGCAGCAAATATATTTAAACTAAATAATTTTTGCAAATCAAATAACATTTATTCTAACCAAGAAAAAGGCTTAATTTATCAAAGATTGTTTGCAAAGTTAAACCAGAAGTTTAGTCTTTGCTTGGTGACATCATAATGGTTATTTTAAATGCTAATTTGTTTTGACATACTTTACTTTTGTTTTGACAATTGACATTTTAATGGTACAAAAAGGACTAAATAATAAACCTGTTGGAGAATAAGGATATAAAAGACAAGTTTCTCTTTCACTTTTATAAAACAAAAGTGGAACAGTCATGTTATGAGCTCTGAAGCATATGTGATTAACATGAGCCCTTATAAGTATGGCAATATTAACCAATAAGCATCTGTTTGGGCTAAATAATGTTAATTACCTTTGTCTTTCTCAGCATCTCCATAGAAGTTTCCAGCAGTCAGTTTCCACTCTCCATAGTCAGACTTGTGCTTGGAGTTCACCCAGCGACTTCTCCATTCATCTGTCCAAAGAAGAAGAAGAAGAAGAAGAAGAAGAAGAAGAAGCAATTTGACGGTTAATGACTTTCTAGAAATACATCAAATTCAAGCCCCGATTCGTAACTCTAGTATTCAATCGCACTGTAATTATAACCAGTTAATTTCAGAGCATGTGGGCGACGAAAAACCTCACATTTGTAAGATTTGCGAGCTAAAACGGAAATTTAGCTAACACAAGTTACCATTAATCACATCACTAAAACCGATTTGTAACCTACAACTCCGAATGATAGATGTCACAACTGTGTCGTAAATGTAAAATAACCTGGTCAGAGTGAGACTTACCACCGTCCAGAAACTCCTCCCGAAAATAAACCTTAGCGTGAGCGCAGTAGACTGCAAATATTACCACAACTAAACCTAAAAGCTTCATTTTGCTCTTTTCAGTTGCACGTCCCGCTACTCACAGAGGAACCACCGAGCTAAACAGCAAGTAGTTTGTGGAAGAAGAAGGAAGAGAAGGGAATATTTTAGAGTGGCTACGGCGAACAGATGGCTGCCTCTGATTGGACAGCGGGTTGGTGTGTCTGGACCAATCACGGTGGACCACGAAAACACAGGAACCAGTGTCGAATGAAGCTAGATCAGCTGACCGTTTTATGTTCTGTTGCAATAATGGGCATTATCCACGAGGGGGTGCTAAACGAGACCCCGTGAACCAGTCTTTTGGGTTCATGTCATGTTTTGCTTATTAACAATGACTTTTTTACTTATTATTATTAGAATTAACTCTACCCTTTCTCTCTCTATCTAAAAGATTTCAGATTTTCCCGTTTAACACAGTTAGTTATTATAACTCAAAATAAATTAGCTTTTTGTTTCTTGTAGTTTGACTTAAATTCAGCTAAAGTATGTTTTAGTGTGCTAAATTAA
The DNA here is from genome assembly GCA_903066825.1 of Alfaro cultratus. Classification (NCBI taxonomy): domain Eukaryota; kingdom Metazoa; phylum Chordata; class Actinopteri; order Cyprinodontiformes; family Poeciliidae; genus Alfaro; species Alfaro cultratus. Next base: position 46,941 of record CAEFZX010022540.1, on the reverse strand, counting down.
GTAAATGTCAACAATGATACTTTTATGAAGGAACAAACAGTTTCTTCCAAATTTGTATTAGTTTCTAGGACAAATTTAACAAATTTGCCACATACATGCACACCTTATCTTATCTTTTTTTTTGTATAGTTTCTGTTGTGCAATGAGGCCAATCTTATCTACTCTGTCAAAGTAAACACCAGGCTGATATTCTTCATATTCTATTGCTGTATTAAAGATTATCCAGTGGAGGGCGCCATGTTCATCAGCAAGATTACAATCTTTTATTACCATAGTGAAAATGGTGGCACAAGATGGTGCCATTATCACCTAAACAAGAAATTTGGTCCACTCAGTAAATTCTTGGAGACATCAAATACTCTTTACTTTGAACATCGAAAATGTGGACAGAATAAACTTCACAACAATCCACTGTAGCAGCTGGAAGTGTAGAAGGTTACAGCCTTTATGCCTGTAAAATCTCATCACTGTTGTTTTTAACACATCATGACAGCAATAAACAACATATGCTGGTTTTAGCAAAGGAAAAATGTGAAAGAAATTGGGTCATCTTTTTTAATTGAGGTTGTGAATACAAAGCTCACGCTTCATTGGACAAGTGGTGATATATGGTAACTAACAAAATCAATCAAAAAATCAGGCTTGGCAGTTGATCAACAAGGTTTTAAGGCCTTAGAAATTAAGATATCTTCTTTCTTGATATCATTAAATAGGCAAAGGCATTACCAAAAAGTTCTGGCAATTATTTGACAATATTTAAAAAAAAGAAATATTGAACAACAATATTTAAGATTGGTGGGACAGAAAGCCTAGAGGTTAATCACTAAAATCTTTCTGTGAAACCACTTCACAGGTTTTAAAGAGAAGAGTAAATTTACTGCAACTGATTCAGTTTGACTTGAAAGCAAGTCCCTAATTAAACCACATGTCATCATTTTGTTAAAAAAAAAAATACTAAGAACAAAGAAGGAACTATGTTACTACACCAGCACATTCCCTTCGTGTTACAACACTTTCATACTCTACAAGATAGTAGAGGATGCATAAAAACTAAAATAGCTTTCTAATGGGCCCATTTGCTGTCTGTAGTAGGGGAGTACCACAAGCATCACTATTGGGATCACTGATGTTCAGTTTGTAGAAATTATAATAGATGGTTTGTGTGAGCAAGGTAAGTTAATCATATACACAACACAAATATTGTTTAAATCACCATGTCTCATGCTGAAAGATGGTTGCAATTGATCCTAAAGTGACATAATTGTTTACACTCCCAACCTTCAGGGTAAACAACCACTTCAGGTAAATATGTTGAAGATATTTACCTGAAGACTGCAAAGTTAAGGTGTGGCTCAAGCAACATTCAAAGACCTACTATGTTCAAATACTGACAGTGTTGGTGAATAGAGAGAGAAGTATTGAGCAGTTCAATGCGATGTGTGATATTAAAACAAGGAACAGGAAGGTTAGATGCAGTAAGCCTTCTAGTGTTAACACAACTCTATTTATGTTGAAGCTCTGTGGGTCATTGTATTTCTCCTTAACTAGGCAGACTAAAACCAAAACTAAACAAACCGAAATAACATGTCACAAAGTAAGCACCTGTATTGGTTTAGCCCGAGAACCAGACTGGTGGGAAAAACACCTTTGTATGATGATCCAGATGTTATGTAGGATGAAGTAATGTCATTTGGAGGGAACTTTTAGTGGGTTTGGCTGCTTCCATACTGAAAGAATGTTGTTGAAGTTTGGGAAGCTTTTTGAATGACTTGAAGTTGCTTAGAAGTTTTTGTTTTAGCCTGAAAACCTTTGAGATCCCCCAGTGAAACCTATTGAGTCTTACAAGAAGAGTGATCTCTGTGTTTCCCTCTGGAGTTTCTGTGCCACAAACCACAGGATACAAAAAGAAACAAAATGGCCTCATCTCTGTATTCGGTCAATGCAATTTCATAACTTTTTATCTAATTATTTTACTCAACATAGGAAGGGATTTTTTCTTCCTTCAGGCAACTCATTCCATTTTGATGCTGATGCTCGTGGAGGGTGGATTTTCTTCCAACACCAGATTTGTTTCTGCAGGACTGGATGTCTGTAGTTCATGTCTGGAGAGATGCTGCACCACTCCGACACCAATGCAGTCACCAAGTACATTGGTGGCAGTCCTTAAACGATCCCTATCAACACAAAGACAGTAACATCTGAGAGGTTAGGAACTATTTTCCAGCTCATAGATTTTCTTGTGTTTTATCTCATGCTTTTGTATTTCATTGTGCAGATGTGCCTGTTTTTACCTAACACCCTAAAATTATACAAAGTGGTGTACTTACAAAATCCAGTCAACCATGAGGAGCAGTGATATGTCTTCAGTGGGCAGTCCTGTCGAGCTCAACACAATCAGCATGGATACCATGCCAGCCTGTGGGATACCAGCTGCACCCGTGCTTGCTGCTGTGACAACCAAACTGAACAAAATAAAGGAAAATAATGCGGTGTAAGAGCTGCCAAGGGCAGTTAGTGACCACCAGTAACTGACAGCTCCTCCCTCTTTTTCTGTTACTGTCGGTAACTGTGGTATGTATTAGGATCAACTCTGTGTTTTCTTTACAAATATGTTTTAACATATATATTTAGACAAATTTAATCGTGTTTCATGAGTAATTTTGCCACGTTTCCTGTAAGTTTTTAACTGTTATCAATGGTAATGTTGTCCATTTGAGCTATTTTATAAATGTTAACTCCTGCCAGCTGCTATTAACTGACATTAACTGCTAATTGGGAGCTGTTGCTTTGTAATTAGTCTAGGGTTATTTATTATATTTTATTTAATGTATAGGGGCAGAAGCTCCTGGACTGATGTTAACTGACTTGATTTCCCCTTTTGCTAGAATAAATACAATGAACCTGAATGTGTCTGTCATGAAGTCAACCTGAGACGAACACAGAGGGATTACAAATGACTATCTAAAACTTGAGGCGTAAATTATAGGGAGGTGACTATGGGAATGCCAAACAGGTGAGTTCTTATTTACAAAAGGCAGCTGTTTCAGGAAGTGGTGTGAATTTAGAGGATTGTCTAGTGAATGACACCAGTTAAGCAAGGGAATTAAACACAAGAAAAATGGCAGAAAGTTGTTCTACAAAATATTAATTTAAGCAGTCAATGCTTTTTAAATTCTTAGGGAAAATTTCTTTTCACCAATATATTACTCAGTTTACTTTCTGTTGATGTATGATTGCTTTTGCAAGGCATTGCAGGTAAACAAATTCCCTTCAAAGTACCTGAGGACAATAATTTGTCCAAAGTTGAAGTCCATGTCGTTGACCTGGGCTATGAATAAAGCTGCCACTGCTTCATAAAGAGCGGCACCGTCCATGTTCATAGTGGCACCTACAGGCAGCATGAAGCGCGTCACCTGTTTGTCCATCTTCAGATTTTCTTCCATACAGCGAAGAGTAACAGGCAAGGTTGCAGAACTATTAAAAAGCACATAAGATATAAAGTTATGCTTTAAAGTCATTCATTTTTTATTGTTTGCAGTAATTATTTTTAACCTGGATGAAGTCCCAAAGGCCGTGCTGAGAGCCTGGAGGATTCCTCCATAAAACCTCAAGGGATTCTTCCTTGTGACAATAACGTAAATGAGCGGCAGCGTGACGCAGCCGTGGATGATCAGCCCAGTGATCACAGTCAGAGTGTACATGCCAACATCACGACCTATTTCTGCTGCGTCCGTCATTTTAACAACCTGCCCAGCCACCAGGAAGATGATTCCCAGTGGAGAATACCTGTTATGAAGAGAGGTGTAATTAAAATGGAGATGTAATTACTTTTCCAAACAGTAGATGGAGCCACAGAAAAATCCCTAAAAAGGAAGCATATTTCCACCAAATCATGCACTCATACAGGCTAAACTCAGCAATGTTTTGAGTCAATTTAATGACAAGATACAAAGATAATTCAAAATTAGGTAAAAGTTTTAACAAATAAATACTGAAACAGTTCAACCAGTTCATCAATAGTCTTCCCTTCTTACCAGATAGCTATGCTAACAAGACACATGATGGCTTTATTCATGCAGTTGAATAAATCCCTCAGAGGTTTCCCCTCTGACCCCATACTGCTCAGGACGAGGCCAAAGGCGACGGAGAACACCAACAGACCCACAACATTGATGCCGTCTGAGGTTCCCGCTGTTGGTGCTACACAGCAGATAAAGTAACAATACATATAATAACAACAAAGACAACAGCAGAATAAGAAGTGTATGGCAGGACAAAAATCATAACCATCACAGATTTATAACAAAAAGGACTCACTGTTTGTTGATATATTTGTGGCTCCTATTGGATTTTCTGATGAATTACTGCTGGGATTAACTGTTAAATACTATTTTAAGAACATGGTATCAAAATATTAGTACTTTACAATTGTTTGATTGTGAAATAACAACAAAACAATTGCACTGGCTTACTTTTCTGAAACAAGCTTCCACCAGATTTGAGGGAAACATGTTTCTATAAAATACATAATCATAGAATCATTCTTTATTCAAAATATAAAGTGGCAAAAAATGTATCTCCACGTGACTTTTGTGCAGACCTGATCAGATCCAGGAAAGCATCCACACTGTGCACAGCCTGTGTTTTAGTAGGAGACGACTCGGACGTGTGCCTGGAAGATTTCCCCGGCCTGATGAGAACCGCCAGTAAAATGCCAGTGAACGCAGCAATAACAGTGGTTACTAAGTAGTAGACCAAGGTCCGAAGTCCAATTTTTCCAAAATCTTTTCTGTCAACATTTGAGATGCCTGAAATTTAAAGTGGAAAAGTGGGAAAGACATTTTTGTCAGTCTTTATAGATCATCAAATTTTGATTTCAGATAAAAATGACCAGAGAAGATACAAAAAATATTTCAGTTATTATTGAGAAAATATTATTGGTGATTGATCCAATCTTCTTGACAGAACTGATTTATTTCAGCCAAATTGATGAATTTTAAAACTTTAGCCTGTTCAGATGTTCGCAGTCACCAATGTGGAAGTCAGCAGAAAAAGACGTAAACATAATTTGAGTCTTTTTTTATTCTCAATGTCTTCCAATCAAAACCAAAAATAGAATGTAGTACAACCGTTGGTGTCTTCTCACCTGCATACTCACAATAAGAGTATACATTCAGGTGTGAAATATATATGTTATATACGCCACAAGCTGCCTGTTAAAGTAGTAAACTATTCAAGTTTGGGTAACCTCTGGTGAAACTGAACTAATGACCTAACTATTGATTTTACAAGTAACAGGATTAATTCTCAAGATAGAACCAATGTGGCTTTATTAGGCAAACTATTTGCTATAGCCAAGCTAAAAGCCAAAAAGTTGATCTGACCTGCAATTAGACTTGAAACGACAAGAGGAAGCACCATCATCTGCAGGATTCGCAGCAGCAGCTCTCCAGGAAAAGTTACATATGTCATATCTCTCTCAGACATGTTAACCTGTCGCAGAGCAAAGCCCAGTCCAATCCCTTAGAAAGACAGACATATATACAGTTTTCCAACAAAGAAAAAGTTTAAAGAAGAAAACACAAGAGAAAATACAACATAAAACTGACGACTTCTTACCTACTGCAACAGCAGCCATTGTAAGAATGACAAAGGCATTCCTCTTGAAGAAAATCCAAATATTAAATCGATTCCTAATTAATCCTACTTCACCTAAGGGCTGTGAACATCTTTCGTTTTTCTCTTTATCTTCGGGTTTAGTAAAGTCCACCAACTCTACCTCCGACATGTTCTCAGAGCTCGGAAGCATTGATATCTACAGAAACATGGAGAAAATGAATGATGAACACTTTTGCCTGGTGCTTGAATGAATAAATCACCGTTCAAAAGCTAAAACATAATGAATTTAAAACAAGATATTTACATTTCCCTTCAAGTGTTTCCACTAAAAAGGCTGAACAGTCTTACCAGCTTGAGTTTAGAAATCCTTGATAAAATAAAACTTCTTTGGATTGAAGAAGTGATTCAACTGGACTTGTGCATCTAATTCTGAGAAAAAAAGACAACAGTCTGTTACAGTCTAAGAAATATTAGCTTCCACTGAGGTAATGAGTGAAAGATTTACATTTAAGGAGAACCGCCCTCAGCACAGTTAACGCTAAAAGCCACAAATACGTCTGAGTAGGAAAAATTATTTGCATTCTTTGCATTTTATTACCTTGTAAAGACTTGGTACAAGATTATATTTTAACAGTGACAAGTTGAAAGTCCATTTCTCTTGTTCTTGGACATATTTCACAGAACAAGTTTTACTATAACAGAGGTCTGATTAGTACCGTACTTTGTGAAAGTACTTTTTTTAGATTATCTTGCTACAAACATCAATGTATTTTATTGGGCAAAGTTGCTTCATGTACCATGATTGTGCTTGTTTCTCTTCTGCATTTGAATCTTCTTCTACAAACAGGCTTATCTTTTTACGGCTAAGGTGATAATCGAGTGGTGTAGCTATTAAATTATGTTTTTGGATTCTTCTGAAACTTTTGCTGAAATTGTTTTTATAGTATTTGCAGATTAAATCAGCTCACTTTTTTTGTTTATTTTAGCATTTTTGATTACAGCTGAAGCTAGCTCATGAATTTTAAACATGTTGATGAAAGCTTTTTATTTGATCGTTAATCTTTCGTCCATCTCCAACCACTGTAGTTCTTTCCTCTGATTCAGCAAAGAATTGGTTTCTCAGATAGTTAGTGATTACTAACTATCTGAGATAGTTGCCAGGAGGAGGTTAGAGTAGAGACGCCGCTCTTTTGCAATAAAAACAACCAGTTCTGGTTGATGCATCTGATTCGGAGATCTCCTCCACAGCTCCCTCAAGAAAGAAAAGTCTTAGAAATATAAATTTTGTGGGAGAAGGCTTTTACTTTTGGTTTAGATTTTTCTGTCATAAAACCATCAGAAGTATAAGCAAAACAATAATAAAACCTCCTTTCCAACAGATTTGCCTTTATTTTCTTAAAACTCTAATTTTCTAATCTCATAATTTTAATTTCAACAGAAGCTCAACACATGAATTTCTTCCATTTTGGTAATTAGGCTCTTGGAGATGTTTTTGTCGCTGCAGGACTGGATTCCTGCAGTTCATGTCTGGACAGATGCTGCACCAGTCACTCAGTGCGTTGGTGGCAGTTCGTATGCGATCCCTGTCAAAATGAAATGTATATGTATTTATTGTATTTAATATTTACATTTTCAAGCTAACAGATGCATGAACTGGTGTACTTACACAATCCAGTCGACCATGAGGAGCAGGGATATGTCTTCAGTAGGCAGCCCAGTTGAGCTCAGTACTATCAGCATGGATACCATCCCAGCCTGTGGGATACCAGCTGACCCAGTGCTTACTGCTGTGACAATCAAACTAAAGCAAGTGAAAATTTTTTATTAATAAGTAAAAGTTACTTTTATGGTTTGGTCACTACTTCCAATATGACAAAATCATTGTATACCAAAAAAGCAACTCAAAAGTGAAAGGAAAATTCTTCATGATTTTTACTATTAATTGGGAAGCTTGCATTTATTCAGATAATTTAATTTGCCTTCAACACTCCATACACCTCGGCTGGAAGACTGTTAACTAAAATCGTCTGTATCAATGCAATGTCAAATACGTACCAGCAGATGGAGCCAAAAAGAAATATTCAAGTATAGTATTTCTTATACATGAGAAGTATAAGAAATGGGAAACGATAAGTATTTTTCCAGTAAATCATATTATTGATGAATGCCCTATATCGAGCCCTCTTGAAGTAAAGTTCATTAGGAAGATGCATTGAAAACAATGAGCAAACATTATAGAAATATCAGAAACTCAAGCATATAAAACAAAAACAGATAAGTCAGCAGGTTTAAATGATTCTTTTCTTCTGACCAGATAGCTACGCTAACAAGACGCTTAATGGCTTTATTCATGCAGTTGAATAAATCCTTCAGAGGTTTCCCCTCTGAGCCCATACTGCTCAGGATGAGGCCAAAGGCAACGGAGAACACCAACAGACACACATTACCTATTGCTAGATGATTTATTGAGGACTCCTTGCTGTGATATGTTGTTCTACACTGAATAACATCTTTACCAATTAGTACTTGATGACATCACATATTTAAACTCATCAGAACCGTCTAACTTTTCTGAAACAAGCTCCCACCAGATTTGAGGGGATCATGTTTCTGCAGGAAATAAATACAATGTGAGGGTGATTCTTTATCAAATATGCAAAACAAAACAAAAGAAAACAAAACAAAACAAAACAAAACAAAACAAAACAAAACAAAACTGTATCAGTTGTCTTTTATTCATACCTGATGACATCCAGGAAAGCGTCCACACTCTGCAGAGCCTCTTTTCTGCCAGCAGAGGGCGCTGAGGCACGCCTGTATGGATTTCCCCGGTTTGATGAGAACTTTTTTTTTTTAATGTTTGTAGTTACTTTATTTCTGGGGTAATCATAAATAATTATTATTGCTCTGTCAAACTGTGAGTGTGTTCTGTAAAAGGGTCACTCCCTTGGTGAGGCATCAAACAGTGACGATGGCCTTGCCGATGTTTTCTCCCTGCAGCATCCCCATGAAAGCAGCTGGCATGTTTTCAAAGCCTTTGGTGACGTGCTCCTGACTCTTCAGCTTCCCCTCTTTGTACCACCCCATCAGTTTCTTGAGCCCCTGGGGATGGTTGCTCTGCCACCTACTTTGCACGAAGCCTTCTATCTTAACCTGCTTCCAGTTTATGGTGGTTAGAGGGTATGGCGCTGTTTGGTGTTCAGAGTCGTGGTACGTGGAGATACCTCCGCACACAGCTATTCTACCAAACTCCTTCATCTGCTGCAGGGCAAATGTTGAAAACTGACCTCCAACATTTTCAAAGAAGCAGTCATATCCTTCAGGAGCAGCCTTCTTCAGCGCCTCCTCCAGGGAAGGGACAGTTTTGTAGTTGAAAGCCTCGTCAAAGCCCAGCTCTTTCAGGTAAGCTACTTTGGCGTCTGACCCGGCTGAACCCACCACCTTACAGCCATGGATCTTGGCGATCTGTCCCACCACGGTGCCCACAGCTCCGGCTGCGGCGTTCACCAGTAGAGTCTCACCTTTTTGCACTTTCAAAATGGCTTTGACGCCGTACAGAGCTGTCAGTCCGGGCATGCCGATGGCACCCACAGCCAGCGACATTGGCACGTTCTTGGGCCAGTCAGCCATGAGGAGAGTGAGGTCCTTCCCATCACTGATGGCGTGAGTTTTCCAACCACAGCTACTCACAATGCGACTTCCCACAGGAAATGCTGAGTTTTTACTTTGTATCACCTTTGCCACTTGTGTTCCGATCATAACATCCCCTTCCTTCATGTAGAGTTTGCTGAAAGGTCTCATGTATGGATCCACACTGACAAATACTGCTTCTATCAGCGCCTCTCCGTTTTTAGGCTCAGGTAGCTCCTACATCTTGAGCTGGAAGTCGCTGTTCTTTGGGAAGCCATCGAAATGCTTGACCATAACCCATGATTTAGCCTGAACCATGATGAGAACTGCCAGGGAAATGCCAGTGAATGGTTACCGTGGTTACCAAGTAGCGGATGAAGGTTGGCACCTTCCTGTTTACATTTGACATGCTTGAAATACAAAGAACCAGTTAGTACTTACAGATTTTTACTGGTTTTTGAAGCCTGAATGAACCCACCACAAACAAAGTGCAAAAGTGAGTTAGATAATTTTGTCCTAGCAACGATTTTATGGGTTTGTTTTTATCCTTTTCATAGCTTTAACAAGCCTCTTCTATACCCAAATTAACTAAAGTTGAGTCAAAACAACAAGAGGAAGCATCATCATCTTCAGCATTCTCAGCAGCAGCTCTCCAGGAAAAGTTACATATTTTATTTCTCTCTCAGAGATGTTAATGTGTCGCAGAGCAAAACCTAGTACAATCCCTTAGAAACACAGACAGAAATCAATATGTAAGATTTTCCATAACATGACCATTTCATTAGAAAAAATGCAAGTGACAAAGCCAAAATAGACCTTAAAAATATGAAGATTTCTACCTACTACACCAGCCGTTGTGAGAATGACAAAGGAATTAACAAACTCTCTGTTTAGATTAAACAAGATTTATTCAAAAATAAATAAATGCAATTCCTCTAAAAAGCAGCTTCCTGGATGGTATTATCAGCTGAAGTTCAGACACCTCAATAAAAGAGTTTTATCTGCGTTTGTGGTAATAAGGCAAAACCAGAAAGCAGAGACAGGCAAATTCAGCTTGATTTGGGAACTTACTGTAATAATGAAAAGAGACAAACAGGTTTGTCGTTTTTTTCTGTTTCACCCTGAGAACAAATAGATCCTTCTGATAAGACGCCGAATGGCACATTTAATGCACGTTAACGTCAGCACAGTTATGGATAAAAACTAGAGACATGTTATGGAAATCTTAGGTTAAAAACTTCAGTTCAGTTTAGATTTCAATATTCAGACACTGTAAAACATTTGAGCTGCATTTAGTTGTGTCTACTATCTTCTACTGTTCAAGTCAAATAAATTTAGTGAGTTTTAGATTTTTAACCTAAATGTGTGAGTTTGTGAAAGATAAACTTACAGCAGTAAGCTGTGTTAACTTTTTATGAAGAGTTGAATAAACTGGAGCTTTTAGGTTAGCAAAAGAGAGGAGTGGGAACTATTTCCCAGAATGCTTAGCGGCATGTTTTTGTATCCTGAGATGGAAGTGTGTTAGATTGATCTGACTTTTGTGTGTTATTAAGGGAAAATGTTTTACAAATAATTTATGCTGATACCTCTGAAGGATCGCTGATCCTGGACCACTTAATCAGAGAAGTTATACTTATTTCATTTGTACAAATAAAAACACATTTAATCAGATTTGCTGAGACCAAGGAAAACAAGCAAACTGTGTAACTTTTCCAGCCACTTAAATGCTGCTGTGTGTCATGTTTGCTCTGGTTACCACCCACATGAGTTAAATCACAGAACAAACACAGGTCAGAGTTCACAGAAAAGAGGCACGTTAGTGTAAATACATAAAATTAAAAGCTGCTGCTACATGTGGGTGAAGTTCCTGACTGTAAAACCAGTTTTTAAGAGCTTATTTAAACATGCAAGCAAGGGAATGTTGGAAATAAAAAGCAAAATTTTCTCATGAGAAAATTACTTAAAACAAGCTTTACACAGTTTGAGTAGGTTTGTGTAAAAAAATCTTAGTTCCATTTGATAAAACATGATTTTTACTCTATAAAAAATGGTGTTGTCATTTTTGTTAATCGTCTTGGCAGTTTGGATTGATTCCACAGGGCAGAATATCTACAACAAATCCCCTGTAATTAGGACATCCTAAGTCATACATTGTTAACATCTTGAGCCTTATTAGTTCTGTGTTAGTTACAGAGGTTTCAGGTCAGCGCAGTGCTGAAACCACAGCGTCCCTAATGCACTCAGAGTATAGCAGCAGAACAATGCATGGGACGGACTGGACGCTGGAGCGGATCAGGGCGATTTTAAGCATCTGACAGCTTCCTGTTCTCAGTCCAGCTCAGCTCTGTTTACTTCAGTCTGTCAGTGAGCTCCAGACTGAAGTAAACAGTCTGTAGTTCAAACAAAAAATATGTTTGAACTAGGACGACTTCTGGACTCGACCCAAATGGGAAAATCTGATTGATTTGGATTTACATTGATTACATTTAGATCTACATAATATGAATCAGTTTGCTATAAGATAACATTTTCTGCAATTAAGTTGAATATGTTTGACTCAAGTATAAGAAAAATAAAATGTGGTGTTAAATTGAAAATCACAAAATCACTTAAAACACTCAAATGATGCTAAAATAATGCCTTTAGCTGGCTATTTTCACATAAGACGATGGTCATGTAAGGATGTAAGCTGAAGACGAAGAACCGCTAACAATCTTTCTGAGAAATGATGTTGACATTAAAGTGTTTTTGGTAATACTAACAACTATTTTCAAACTATTTTGCTCTAATTTCACAGTTTTACTAACCAGAAAAGCTTTACATGTTTCACTCTCTGCAGATGTTTCACACAGGAAGATCATTAGTGGTGCACACATCCTACTTCTCTTCAAGTTGTCATTAGTGATTGGTCAATTAAAAAAATTTCCCAGTCTCATAAACAGTGGTGAGGTTTATGAGACTGGAGTTGTTTTCAGATGTTAGCTTTTCTCCCCTCTCTGACTAGTTGTTAGCTTTAGCTTTAGCTCCAGGTAATCCGGATTTAAAATAAATGAGTTAGCTGTCATAAATTAACAGCTTATGACATTTTAAACATTTACTTAAAAACTGAGAGGACCGGTTGATCCGGAATGTATTGCTAAAACCTGTTAAACTGTTAAAATTTCAATAAATAGCTGTTTACTTCAGGATTCAGTGTTTCTTGAAATTAAATAATATTGGACATATTTGCACACTCATTCAGGATGTTTTAAATCAAAATCACAAATTTTGTGGTGCTAATTTAGAAATATTTGTAAGGAATTTTTATGATATTTGCACTAATGTATGACTTTAACTGTGACTTTTTATTAATCACAGTATCGGTCACGGACTATAACTTGACATCAAGTAAGGCCAAGGCAGCAGTCCCTTTTATTGGCCACTTCTGAGAAAAATTTGCTGTAAAAATAAAAAAAAAAATTGCAGGGATCTGTTGATTTTGTGTGAATTCTGCATGGATTTTGCAGATTTGTGAAAAACTCTATGGAATGATTGATGTAGTTAGGAGTCTAAGGACCAGATATAAAGCTACAGTGGGCCAGATTTGGCACCTGCGCCTCGAGTTTGACATCTGTGTGACAGAGAAATGTAATCACAAAATTACTGAGTAATATTCACATTAATGCATTGCAACATGTGTAAGATTTGTGCTGGTTTAGCCATGAGAAAACATAGCTAACATGCAGAGCTCCTGTCCTGCTGTGCTGCGTCTTGTTGACAAGGTAAATACTCTTCATTGTCTGAAGCCTGTCGATTATGAGCTAAGCTCTTTAGCGGTTTTACTCCAGCCACAAGTTATTGATACACTCTAATCATTATGGCACACGATAGGCAAGGTTTCAAATTGGTATGTTTGTACTCTGAGGAACTCAATCAGATAAATTATTAATTTGAAAATATTAAATAAATTTGTCAGATCCTTTTCCTTTTTCACAAGACATACCGAGTCAGACTTAATTTTTTTAAGCTATGGCATTTCTCATGAATCAAATGCTGGGCAGTAAGTTGAAGAGTTTTGCTGATGGAGGTGGCGAAGTTGGCAGCCAAGCTGGAGCAGATGGAAAAGAAACGGCCGAGTCCAAAGGCATGTCCAGGGAGGAGTTTGAAGAATACCAGAAGCAGCTGGTGGAAGAAAAGTGAGTAAAAAAAGAAACTTAAATTACCAATATTTTTAATACAAATCGTGACAAAACAAAAAATTAACAGTAGATTCCCCAGGAGGAAATGCTATCTTGACTTAGTTAAACAAAAATGTCAAATAGCAACATTCTTAATGTAAAATACAATTGGAGTCTTTTCTCAGCTGACTGACAACAGTCAGAAAAATTCAAACAGATTGTCTTAAAACAACATGAAAGAAGCTTCTTCGTCATCTCAAGTAAAATTAGAGGAAAGCCTGATCACTAATAACAACGAAGGAATTAGAGCTTTTAGTTTCTGCTGTATGATGTTACTGTGTGGCAAAGATTTGTGGTTCAATTCTACCATCTGTTAACTGAACACATCTGAATACAAAAAGTGCAGACCTGTATATTATATGTGCATGCACCTCCTTACAGTATTGCCTTAAAGTAAATAGTCAGGAGTGTATATCCTCTTTATAAAACGTGCAATAAAAAAGACGAAACATTCTAAAGCCACTTTACTGTGGAGGATGGGCGACAGAAAAACGGAGGGCTTTGACCGAAGAGCCTTTGATTAAAAAACAAAATGAGCTCCACGATGTTCGGCTTCCATTTTGCTCAGAAATCTTCTTTCTGCATTTGAAGAAGCTTCAAACACTCCAAAACATTTAATTTTCATCATTTCACCCAACTGAACATTGACCTCCTTTTTTCCACAGGTCATTTTGCGGCACTTCTAGCTTGTCTTAGCGAGAAGCCAGTTGCCAGGACAACATTGCTCTTATTAATTAAATACAATCTTATCCATTTACTACAAAATGGTGAATGAAACTATTAACGTAAAGGTAAACCTGGCTTAATAAAGCTAAAATTTTCAGGGCTTGTCAGAGTAGTGAGCACTTTTCAACTCATTCTGGACTCATTTTAGTTAATTAAAGTTTACTACCTTGTGTTATGTTGTTGAAATGAAGGAATAGGTTTATTTTTCTCAGTGAGTGTCTGAATGTAAATGACCTTTCAACAGGTGAGCTCTCTTCTGTTTTAAACTGGGTCTCCAGGTCACTTGTGATGCACATATGACATCAACGGATGTGGGCTGGGTTTACCGGGTAGCTTTAGGTAGGGGTTTATTTCCTCGTGGCTCAAATTAGACAGAGAAGCAGATTAAGCTTGTGTGTAATAACCTGTCAGGACAGAAGCCACAATTAAACACATCTCTTAGCCAGGACGCTTTAAAACAATAATTATTTAATCACCTTACGTTCTCATCTGGAGCTGAACTCTTCGTTACCTCCAATTAGGTGAAAGACAACATACAATGAAGTTAAGATCATGTTGCCAATGAGAAAAGGAGAAAGTCAGAAATGATTGACCCTTTTGTACTCACAAAAGAGTATTAATTAAATGTATTTTTCTTTTTATCTTTTTTTTTTTGCTTTTTAATCATTGGCCTGGGTTTTATTGTAAACGTCATCCACCAAATGTATTCTTCCTAGATGATAGTTAATTAATCAACAGAAGAAATGAGTTTCTGGTCACTGTGTACCTTTTTTATGTGCTTCGGTCATTTTTTTTATTCTTATCTGACTTTCTTTGCTAATTTAAAAAAGCTTTATCCTGCAGGACATCTTACACCATCTCTGACTTTTATTGGTTTCTCTGCAAAAACATAAAATCTTACCAAGTATTTTTGGTCTCGTTTCTAGTGCAAATATCTTAATACACTTGAAATAAGACAAACTAACTTACAAGTAACTTTTTGGCAAGATATGGAGGCTTATTTCAAGTAAATAATTCCTCAGTATTGATGAAAAAGTGTTAGTTTCGTTGGCAGAAAAATGTACTTATAAGTAACATGGAAAAATATCTTGTTATAAGTGAAATAATCTGCCAGTGGAATTAGCACTTTTTCATCGATATTTACTTAAAACAAGCTCCTATATTTTGCTAGAAAGTTATTTGTAAGTTAGTTTGTCTTATTTCATGTGCACTAAAATATTTCCAGTAGAATCTATGTCAGAAATACTTGTAAGATTTTGTGTTTTTGCAGTGAACTCTATATTCGTGCACTTAGGGACAAATAGCTAAAATCCACATGTACATGAGACGCCCTCTGAAAAGACTTAAAACGTCGTGTTTTATAGATTAAACAACAAATATACCTAGATATATCAAACACAGTGGAAGCAGTTTCAGCATTACGCAATCACAAATAGAAAAATGTGGCTCTATTCAACAAAAACCATCAGTAGGAAGTTTTTTATTTTTACTTTTTATTTTTTTTACTTGACATAACTTCTTATATCTTGTAAAAGTTGACTGGGCTATGCAGTGGATCAAAATCAGCATAAATTATTAAATTTCCCTTTGGGATCAATAAAGTATTTTTGAATTGAATTTGAATTAAAAACAGTCTAATAATGTGCAAAATAATATAGCTTTAAATAAAATATGACTATACATAAGTGATAAAAAATACCAGAAATTAACTGGTATGTAATACTTAGAGCTATTGAGACAAATGCTTTGTTTACGTGTATGAAATTAAAGTCCAAATGGATGAAACTGCAACTTACTGGTTGTGATAAACTGTTTTTGTTTTTTTTTTGCAGCATATAAACAGGAAACCATTACTGGATTAAGTCTGAATCTTTCCTGAAAGGATTCAGCATCAGGGGATTCAACTAGATAGACTTTCTGGAGGGTTAAAGTTAGTTTCAGTTTGTCTGCTGAACCTCCTGTGGCCTTTAGTATCTGTCTTGACGGCAGAGACGTGTGAGGTGAGAGGACAGTCCTGACCGAGGCATCAAGCAACTGGGGATTTATGCCAAGCTGTAGCTCTTGTGGAAGCTAATCTTATTAAAGCAGGGTTAGAGAGGACCACCTTAAATAGACACAGGGTAAATCTAGCAACATGGAAACTGACATATAACACTGATAATGGCATTATTGCAGAACTGGGCTAATAACACAAATGACGTCAGTTCAGAGACTCCAGAGAGGCAAATCAGGATTCAGGAGGTCAGTTCATGACCGTCTAGCTTATAAACAGCCGAGTTGCACTGTGAAGAACTTTGCACCCCAACTAAACCTTTAAGGTGTTTTAAGGCTGCAGTCAAAATCTCCAAATCAGACAAGAACTGGAGAAAGAAACTGATTTGCATACAGAATCCATCAAACTGACTGTTAATTGACACTCTGATAAAAATGTGTAAAGAAAAATTCTTTAAAGTGGATAATTTTTCACTGCAGCATAATAATAATAAAAAAATCCACATTACAGAAATTATTCTTATTGAAACCCCCACTGCCACAATCATTACCCCTCCCTTTGCAGCATTTTTAAAGTTGAAAACATTTACATTTGTAATTATTTAATTCTTGTTAAGAATAGATTAGGGTTTCTAGCATCCACTATTCAAAATACAAAGAGAATGTGAACTTCAAGTTAGGCAGACAAGTGTTTATTTTTATAAGTCTGTAGTTAAAACTTGTCTACAGTCAGAATAATAATTTTAAAAGTTTCAAACATACAGAGTGAGGATTTTACAGAGTGAATGCTTCATGTAAAAAGGTTGTGGTAGCATTAAAACCCCTTTCATAATGTTACCATTTTAAAGCAACATATGAATCCAGGAAAATATATCAGACAGAGATATCAGGACAGACTAATCTACACTGAAACATGAATTATAATCATTGTTTGGCCAGTCATCTATTGTGGTCCAATAGAATAAATCCAAAACCAAACAAGTTTTCTTTTGTCTAAGAACAAAGAAAAAGAATCAAGAAACACAGACAGATTCAGGATAAAGTTGCAGAGAAACTTAAAACAATACCCCAACATTTCCACAGCTTATTTAGCTTTTTTTTGTGCATTAATCAAAACATATATAGAGTTTGGCTACAAAACATAACCATCTACACTGACAGTTCAAGCGACAAAAAACACAATTCAGTGAAAGAGCTGAAAAACCTGAGGAAACTCAAAACATTTAGCAGAACATTCCACAAATATGGAGTTTATAAAAGTGTGGGAAGAAATATCTGATATTGATATCAGATATTGAGGAAATATCTGCTGTTGATCACATTCCTGATCATTAGAAGATCAGGAAAGTGAATAATTGGGAGTTTACTGCAGATTTTCTCAAAAATTGTCTAAAACTTTCTTACTTGCACTAAACTGCTGCCTCAGCCTTAACTGATATCAGATTATTATCCATGATGTATACAGAGTACAAAAAAGTTGCATTTACTGTCATAAATAAGCGCAAATATTTCCAAATTAGTTCCACAAACTCTTTGATTTTTACTGCGAAAGATCCCAAAAAGAATCAGAAATCCTGGAGGAACTGAAAAGATGTTCAGTAATATTTAATTTTAAGAACTTATTGATATTTTAGCAGTTGGTGAACAGGTTTTATCAATACATTCTGGCACAACTGGTCCTTTAAAAGCATTTATGATCTTGATTTGGTCCAAAACAAAAATGAGTTTGACATCCCTGATTTACAACAGATGAGAAGTAAAAACTGTGCAAAAACCAGCAGTGATGCAAACACCCAATTATAAAGTTATGCAGTCTTGTTGGAAGGAAGGATCTGTGATGATGCTTCTGTGTGCACCCAGGATGCAGCAGTCTGTCACTGAAGGAGCTTTCCAGTTCTGCAGCAGCTTCATGCATGGGATGGGAGACGTTGTCCAACAGCAATGCTATTTTAGCCAGAGTCCTGCTGCCTCCCACCGCCTGCTCTGGGTCCAGAGGGCATCCCAGGACAGAGCTGGCCGACCTGATGAGCTCACCTGACCTAAGCAGAAGCTGGTCAGAGTTGATAGGTGAAATGTTGGACCTGAAAAAGAAACCTGTTAGTGGCTGCGAAAGCCTGGAGGCTAAGCTGGAGGAACAACAACAAGCATAAACAAGCAGCCAGGGATGTAGGAAAATGGATCCGATCAAAGCATATTTATGTCTTAAAGCGGCACAAACTCTAATCAAACAATGGGACAGCAAATCAATAAACGTATGATGCATCAGATTCAGCAAAATGCTACTTTCCATCTGAATTCCCATAAAAACCTGAAAACTGATGAAAACATATTCACTTCATCCAATCTCACTGAGCTGGAGATTTCTTCAGGAAGGAATGGGGAAAACGTGAACCCAGAACCAGAACAAATGAACTCGGATAGAAAGTGTGTGGGCTGCTTTTCCCTCAACACAAACATTATTATCATGTGATAATTCTGCTGGTGCTGAGATACCGCTTTACAAGAAAGGCTTTGCTCCTCGCCACCTGCTATGTCAACCCATTAACCTTTTAATTCGCCCCTCTGCTGCAATACCTGCAAAACATTTCTATGTTTGGATGTCAGCTCTTGAGAACGTAAGCTATGGATTTATAACAGTCACAATGAGCTGTGTAACAGGAAACACTGTAAAGAAATACAAATAAAAAGATTTATAGGCAAACGTTGATGTTATTTTTATGAGTCAGAGTTTGTTCTTTAGCTGTCTGTCTTATCTGTCGTGTTTCTGTTCTGCAGGATTCAACGAGACAAAGACTTTGCAACAAAAAAGGCTGAGAGGGCAAACCTGAGAGTCGCACTCAGAGATAAATACCGACTACCGGATGTGAGGAGCTCTGATCATTCTCTATCTGTTTAATTATTAACACCTGAATGCATTGTTTCAAATAAAAAACTAAAACTAGAAAAATTATGACTTACTCCAGCTCTTTATTTATGACAAACTATGACAAACCTTATTTATGACAAATTGTGAAATTTGGGAGTTGTCTGAGAGCCATACTGACTCTCATTGGCAGAAAAAGGTTTAAAAGTAAAAAGCGTTTATTTTAATGTCATAAACATTCAGTTTATAAAAAGAAATTAAACACACCTGCGCTCCATTAAAGAAAATAAAATACACACATTTGGATTAAACATTTGTTGAATAAGAAACAAAGCCAAACATTCACAACTTGAGATGATAAAGGAAGGAAAATATAATAAATAAACAAAATAAATAGAATATATTGTGAAAAGGTTTGACTCTATGAAAATGTTGCCTCCATAGAGGTGAGTTGATTCTCTTATAAGTTTTTGCATTTCCAATTTAACTCTGCAAATGTTTTGCCCATTTTAATTAAGTCTAGCATTTATTGCAGGCTGCAGGATGGTGAATTTGTTAGCAATGTTGCTTTGTAGCAAAACGTTATAGATTTGAATCCTGGCCTGGCAACTTTCTCCATGTCAAGCAAAGTCAAGTTCATTTTATTATTCAAATTGGCAAAAAAAAAAAAAAGTAAGAAGGTTTTCTATCTAAGCAAATCCAGCCGACTGCATCAATATGCAGGAATCCCTGATGCTGAGCTTGTATGTCGCAACAAGAGAGAAGAAAAAATTACAGCAAATACTCCAAATATTTGATGCAAAGTTAAATGCGTAAAACTACTAAACATTGAGGGGTTTGTGTAAACTTTAAACTTAAAAAAAGTTGAAAGCAGTTTTCAAAATAATTGCTTCTCGTCATTAAGATAATAAAAATAATTTCAGTAAGTTTAAGCGAACTTAATATCACAGTGTGAAGAAAATATCTTGTTTTTTATGGAAAATATGTCAACTTCAGATTATAACTGTATTTATAAGTGTATGTAATATCTGCTTTGATGTGCAAAACATTTTCATTACGACTGAACCATTCAGCTATCGTTTTTTGCTGCCTTTTTGATCAGAGCGCTCTCGACGGCGCCATGATTCAGATGGCCGGAGACGACGTTGACCTGCCGGAGGAACTGGCCAAAATGGTGGATGAAGATGAGGAGGAGGAGGAGACCAACGATTCATTCCTCAACAAGCTTCAAAACATGGACCTGGACGAACTGAAAACCAAGGCCCAGAGCAGAGTGAGCGAGCTCAGGCAGACTGCGGAGGAGAAATGTGTCCTCATGTGAACGCCTGCAGTGCAGGCGCCGCGCCCAGAAGAGCTTTATTATTTAAATTTAGCTCCGGTGTCACTATCTTTTTTTATTTACTTGTTACAGAACAGCCTCAGCTCTGGAAAGTCCCTTGTTTTCAATGTGAGGCTTTATTCCAGTGTCTCCATTTCTTTCACTGGGAAACATTTAAATGCTTCTTAAACGGATGTAAAAAGAGATTAGAGAAGTTTTATGCTCACAAGGTTTGTCTATGTCGATGTCAAATTTATTTACATAGCACTTTAAAAACAGGTTCAAAACTGCACCAGAGTGCTGTACAGAAAATATAATAAAATAAGTTGATGAAAAGAAAAATAACACAAGAAAAAAAAAAAAAGTTAAAATAATAAGAGTAACAATAAGTAAACGAAACAACAACAAAAAAATAAACATGTAAAAATACAAAAATGTCTGCTTTTCTGGAAGGTATGTAAAGAATAAAAGATTTATATCCTCTACTCAAAATTACAAATGTTGTGCATATACAGGTCTGGAAAAAATCAAGACACTATTTAAAATGACCAGTTCTCTGATTTGACTCTTTATAGGTTTATATTTGAGTAAAATGAACATTGTTCTTTAATTTTATCAACTACTGACAACATGTCTCCCAAATTCCAAGCAAAAATGTAGGATTTATTTGCAGAAAATGAGAAATGGTCAAAATAACAAAAAAGTTGCTGTGCTTTCAGACTTCAAATAATGCAAATAATGCACAGAAAATAAGTTTATATTAATTTAGAAACAATAATAATAATGTTTTAACTCAGGAAGAGTTCAGAAATCAATATTTGGTGGAATAACCAGGAGATTTTCAATGGGATTCAGGGCAGTGGTTTCTTAATTTTTTCCATAGCTGCACATTATAAAGAAATATCTTTATACTGTTTAAAGTTTTAAAATGGTAATGAAGCTCTGAATGTTGGAGTTAATACTTTGCTTATTGTGGATGCCTTGTTGTCAAATGAATCCTGGATGTTTTATATCCACTCTGGTTCTCCTGTTTGTTTCTATATTTACAATGTTTGAACAAACTTCAATGTATATTATTCAGATTCTTTATTACTCAACAACAAAAAGTAAGGCAGAAATTTACCAAGACATGTTAGTATTCAATTTATTTGTTCTTTTAATCTTAGTGGGCCATTTTTTATACCTTTACAATATTATTTTTCACATGTTTTAAATGTGCCCTCTCAGTTCAACCTCTTGCTTATTATATTTAATCTTTCGTCATCCACAAGGTGAGTTGTTGAGTTGTTTATGAGAGCAGATGCTCAGATTTGAAGCAAAGAGAGGAAAAAACAAAGAGGTAAGCAGCAACTTGCAGATGTGTAACAAGGAGCAAAAGAAGACAAATGAGAATCCAAAACCAATTCCTCCTCAGTCCTGCCTTTCCCTAAATATAACCTCATGATGAGTGGAGATGAGCTGCAGCAGGTGAAGCAGCACCCATCAGTCCTGCCCTGCAGCAACAGAAAGAGTCTCACACACACACACACACACACACACACACACACACACTATGCATCTGCTCTCAGCACAACAGGGAAGCTGGAAGAGTCGATGGAACGATGGAAAGAGCCAAAAACAGGAGAAAACTCCAAGAAAACCTTAGTGGCTGAAAAGAATGGCTCAGATCAGTCAATCATTTCAGCAACAAGGCATTTCAAAGTGCTTTACATCATAAAAACACAGAAATACAGTCATAGAAAACATAGTCAAAAACTGAATCATAGCATCTTGTCTGGTGGCATTGTTACTCATCAGAATATTTATCAAGGTTTCATTTATAATGTTTCAAAAGCAACTCTAAACAAGTGTGTTTAAAGTCAGGATTTAAATGAACTCTGTGTTTCAGCTGTTTTCTCCAGATTTGTGGTGTATAGAAGCTGAAAGCTGAATACTGCTTCTCCATATTTGGATCAAGCAATATTCATGTATTAGAATGGCCCAGTCAAAACCCCAACTGAGAATCTTTGGCGAGACTGAAAAATTGATGGTCCACAAACATCCTACATCCAATCTGATCGAGTTTAAGTTGATTCACAAGCTGGTAGACTTTCAATATTCATTCGTTTTCCTCACACATCACAATCACGCTGCACTTTATTTTGAATCGTCTCGTTAAATCAGAGCATAAAACACCAGTTTGTGTTAGTAACCAGACAAAATTTAGATGCAGCAACAGGAAAATGCAGATTATGAAGGGAATACATGAGTTATTATATCTTACTACTGGATTCTTAGTTTTAAATTCTGTCTGTTTTGTAAAGAATGAAGCCAAGCCGTCAATATTACCCATCCCGCTGGTGGCAGACTGTCTTTGGGTTTTTCCTGGACCGCCACCTGATCTAACCCTCCCTTTCTGTCGTGTCCTGTCCTCCCTCTGCAGCTCACCATCCCCCTTTCCCCCGGTAAGCTGACACAGCGCCTTTAAACATTAGCTGCTTTCTTCCTAATAGGATCTAAGGGACTTACATTGTCATCTGATAAAACTAAGGCGCTTGATAGCTGTGCTGCACCCTCTTAACCAATTTGCACTCAATTAGGATAATGGGGAAACAAGCAAAGAGGGACAGCTTTAATATATTAATGTGATAAAATGATTATCAGTTTCTCTTGTCTATGACTTGGGTGCTATTAGAAGCATCTCGCAGGGCTAACTGGAAATATTAGTC
Source organism: Alfaro cultratus (assembly GCA_903066825.1). Taxonomy (NCBI): domain Eukaryota; kingdom Metazoa; phylum Chordata; class Actinopteri; order Cyprinodontiformes; family Poeciliidae; genus Alfaro; species Alfaro cultratus. The sequence continues at coordinate 23,868 of CAEFZX010022540.1, read as the reverse complement.
GCTGATGGAATAAGCTAAAGAGTAACGCATGATAAGAACATTTATTTGATTTGATTTAAGATTGGATTATAGTTTTAAAGGTAAGAATGGGAGCTCAAAGTGCCACTCAAATATCACAGAAAGTTTTGATTTAAACTGACAGATGAAAAACAAATATTTTATCAGAACCTCAGGGCCCAAAGTTGGTTTGCTCCTGCTGGTTGTGTAAAAACTAAAACCAAATGAATGACTTGGCCTAGGAAATCAAAACTGGTGTTTTATAAAAATGCATTCAAGGCACAATTATCTCAGATTTCTAGTGCTGAAATTATTAAGAGATTTATTTTATTAAGTTTGTTCTTCCCATTTCATTAAACAATTATTTAAAAGCTAAATTTAAGCGTTTCATTGCCACAAGATGTTAAGAGACCTGCGACAGACTGGCGACCTGTCCAGGGTGACCCGGCCTCTCGCCCGGAACGTAGCTGGAGAGGCACCAGCACCTCCTGACCCAACTAGGGACAAGGGTGTGAAGAAAATGGATGGATGGATGGATGGATGGATGGATGTTAAGAGACACATTTAGAGACACTATGATTGCCATATGGTTTAAATGTGTTTGGTTTCAAATCCCCTGCTGTCCTCGCATCTTGAAGTTCTTTCTTTTTGTTCAAAGGCAAAAGTAACAGACTTTTCAACCTCTACGTTCTTGGAAAGCGATACCAACAACCCGGAAAAAGTGGTCAACGCAAAGCCACTTAACCTGCATCCAGTCTGCTGCAGCAGAGCAGAGGCGGGCCTTTAAGTAGTTGTTAGCTTTTAAATTTCAGCTCAGCTCAGCTGCTTAAACATGTCACTGACGCTGAGATGTTAATGCATTTCCTAGGCAGCTCCGGTCACAAAATGGAGAAACAATTTCTTGTTGTACTCAACGTGTTTGAAGTATTCAAGGAGAATTTTATTTTAATTTTTGGTTTTAACACAACACAAACAAACTAACAAAAAATATTGGTCGTTTAATTTTCCTTAGATGATGTAAATTTTCATCCTGATCCTTTCACAGTCCAGAAATATGCAGAATAAGTTAATTGGTTAGTTGAATTGGTTGATAAACCTTTCAAGTGTCTGCAGACAACCATGCATCCACTGGTGGTCTGCCCTGACTGGTCACCTGTCCAGGGTTACTTCACAAGAATAAGAGTAGAATAAGAAAGATGTACATCTATAAATAAAACAGATAAATAAATCCTGATTGTTGTTAGAATGTTTATGTAAGGAAAAGGGATGCAGTATGGAAAAAAAGTCTTTCTGTGCCATTTTTCCGTGTCGGGGTTTTGTTTATGACGTGCAAAGAGCTCCTAAATATATCTACGTGTAGGGGGTTTGAGGTCAGAGGAAATCTCCTAGTGAAGTCTTTAGGCTCATTAAGGATGGGCTTGATCTCTGCAACACCTACTGTAGCGGCAGCTTTGGTTCTGCCACCTGGCAAAGGAGAAACTTACATGCTGTCCAATGAAAGAAGAACAACTACAGTCTGGCTTTTAAACTCTGGACCTTTTACATAATCTTGACAAACAAAAATGATATAAATAGATACTCTTTTGAAGTTTTAAGAAGAAGAACATGCAAAAAATATGATGCAAAACATGAATTAAGCACACAACTTGTTGCTAGCATGTAATTTCAGAGGCTATGACAAGTCAAGTAAAGATATAGAATAATAACTTGCTGCACAACATTCATTTTGAGGTTAAAAATGAAGACACCCCTAACATGAAACAGTATGAGATTGGGTCTGTTTCCCCCTAACATTATTGAGAATGAAGGGATTATAAAAAACCCCCCAAAAAAACACAGAACACAAGCCATTATCTTCCGAACAATAGAGTTTTTGAAAGAAAGTTTTGTTGAGGCTTCATTAGCAATGGCCTCCCTCTGAGGGCTGAAAGCAGGACACATTTGGAGCAATTACTTGACCAGAAAACAACTGTCAGTCATTCTTAAAGGGGAAGGATTCCAATTAATAAACCTCTTAAAGCCTCTGGTTTTACTACCATTCCCCCCCGACAGCTTTTTGGTGTCTCATGTGGTTAAGGAGAGTTTTGTCAGGAGAGAAAGACATTGCATGTTGCTGCTGCTGCTGCTGCATGGATCACAAGCATTAGGTTCGTCGTGCAATTGTTTGCAGGGGATTTGAAGGACTTAACTGGGAGTAACAAGTGCATACAGAAGATATTGTTGGTGTAATTATGGCCTACAACATGAACACAATGTGGGAAGTAAAGTGAAACCTAAAGGTAAGATTATCTAATACTTCCTCTAAGCTATTTGACAACTTCTTCACTATATAGATGGTTTGCTTTAACTCTAAAAAGATGGAAGCGATCAAAAGAATCATGCTAATTTGTATTATTTATTGATGAAAACTATTCTTCTGTCACTGATTCAGAAGTATGTGTGGAATAAACTGGAAATGACATTAAAATAAGGACACTGACTTTAAATTTAAGAACAATTCAACAGTTTGTTGTCAAACCAATATTTTCTGATAGCATATCTTGCAAGGAATTACAAGGGCTATGACTTGTCATAAAGTAAATAAACTGTGACTGCTAAACTTCTTCTAAAAATCATATTTGTAAATGTTTATAAGAGGCACTGAAAATAGACTTTTCCCTTTTGCAGACCAAGATGAAAGTTAGTTCTGCTGCCTTCATCGTTGAAGTGATCTTTGGAGCACCTTACTCTTGGCGTCGTCTGTTTTTCTGCACCTGAACTAGAACAAGAGCGTTAAACAATAGCTGGAAGCTGTTTACTGTTTTTAACCAAGAACACTGAAGGAGATCCGAAAGGCTCGGATGCATTTGTCAATGGATACCCTTGGGATAGTGGACGATAGCGGACACGGAATAGTGGACAACTATGACATGGGGAAAGGCGCCGGGTCGAGCGCTGGAGGTCGGGTCCACAGCATCGATGTCATTCTGGGATTCACTAAAGACCAGGAGACTTTGCTCCATTCGGTGGGAGGCGGGGACAGTCCGAAAGACTCGAGAGCAAACGCACAGGATCCTGAAAAGCAGATCCAAACAGACCCATACGGGCATCTACCAGAACTGGGTGACAGCTCCCAGCATGCTGCCTACCATGGTGAGTCTGTCCAGCAAGATGCTGCTGCTGACCCGAAAATGTCTGATCACGTTCCTCTGAAACACAGTAAACACCAACTTTCTATCAGAAAAACTGTTAACTCTTCCTACTTCCTAAAGAACTAATATTCATAATAGTAATTGTATAGAAATGGAAATTATAGATGTTTATTTAAATGGTTGTACATCTCTTCCTAACATGATCTGACTCTCATACTTATATGTCAAACAACCCAAAATTTAAAGTCAATTAAAAGAAACATAGATCATAACAATTTAAACGCTTTTTAATTCAAACTGTTGAACTGCATTTAGTTTAAATATCTTCTTACATTGCTTTATAATTACACAAATGCTAAATTATTTTCGGCCTTTTAATACAGCACCAAATAACAATTAATTTCTTAAGGTCCAAATAATTTTTAGATCTACAAACAAACACAACACAAATTTAAACCAATCCAATCTTATTGTTTAGTCATAAATGTTGCATATCTGTAACTCTTTAAGCCTGATATGAGAAGTAATAGTAAAAAAACTAAATACTTTAAAGATTTAAATGTTTATTTTTACAAAATGTGTAAATATTCTAATTGTTACAGTATTGCATTTAGAAATTAAATATTAAGAATTTATAATAGACGTTCATGACTTAATATCAAAACATAAACATGATGCCCATAAACATAAACATTCAATGCTCTATAAGTTATTATATGGTACATGACTCGATTAAAGATCATGTTTTCAAAACAATAATCACTTTTTACATTTAATCTTTTGTAACCACCACTAAAAAATCCTTAAAATGCATAAAAACTCCACATTTAAAGAACCAAAGACTTTAAACTGCTACAAGCCTCCTGTAGTTCTTCGGTCCTCCACTAGAGGGCATAAGACAGGAATAAGACTCGATGTTGCCGGTTTTTGAGGAAAACACCAACTTTGTTGAAGAGGAAGAGATCTCAGAAATAGTTTGTCTGTTTCCCATTATATGTTTTAACTTGATAAACATAAATGGGTGTAGGAATCATATTGAATAGTAGTTAGAAATGCTTAAACATGTTTTGGTTTCACTCATCTTGACATGTAGATCATTGGAAATGTGCAAAAAAAAAAAAAAAGCATTTAGATTTTAACAGTTAATTTATATGTTTATTTCTTTTTGTATCTATTTATTTACTAAGCAGCAGGCAAACTTTCCATTCTCTTCCTTGAGAAAATCTGTGCTGACACTCCACAGCAACCAGACCCACCAAACTGTTGGGACAGGAGGGATTTAAAATAAATGAAACACATATAAGAAGTATAAGTAGTAATGAAAATAGAATAAATATATTAATAATAATAATGTCAGTAAGTTTAAGGGCAGTGCTTATCTATATTAATTAGCAGAACTGTTGCTTTGTTTTACTAATCAGCTTCACTTGAGTGTTACATATATTCTAATGTTGTTTTAATTTGTCAGTTTGCCTTAATTTAATAAATTGTATAGTTTTATTTAATTAGAATTGTATTGTTTTTGTTAAACCTTTTTTTTCATGCAATCTAAGAGGTCATTTCTGGTTTCTAGGTTTTGGTTTTGTGCTCTGAATCCATATTTTAAACAAAAAAGTCCTTATTTATCACTCAAAAGGCTTGTTTAATATACAGAAATATGTCCATGAAACTGATTTTGAACATCTGAATCTGTTTTGTTGAATCTGACTGTTTGCCTTGTTGCTTGTGCAGAAGTGAACTGAAGACTCCCTCGTTAGATTAGAGGAAGTAGAGGCTCGCAGGTTTGACAGGCCACATCTGTTACTATGTGATTACTGAATTAAGTGAAAGACTTGATGTCAGCTGGACTCACCAAATACCTCGAGTTCAAAAACCCTTTAAAGGGACTCATCTGCCGGTATGCTGACTCATCAAAAAACTTATGTGGCAACCAGAAACAAAATCAAAACTTTATTTTTCAAAGTTGTATAGGTGTAGTCGTGTTTATTAATTTGTTAGTCACCACTACAAATGTACAGGTTTAATTAAAATCCAATTAAACACAAATCAGTTTAATTAATATCAAGCCCAATTTAAATACATGTTGTTAAATACAGAAGATTAAAAGCACAGAACGATACAAATCCACAGCTTGGACTCTAATTCAATCAAACTCATGTTTGCTTGATACATATTAAATATCTGCAAGCAGATAAATCTAATAATAGGAAAAGAATTTAGCATTCCTGGGTAAAAATGAGTAATTTAATCATTTTAAACACTTTCCTCAGACAAATAGGACTTGTCAAGATCATACTGATCATCCGCAGACCTCCTAAAGGGTCCAATTTAGTTTATTTTTAAAGTGAATTTTCTACATTTAAAAAATGTCTGCAACTTAGTTGAAAATGAGAGCGAATTATGACTATAAAACCAAATATTTGTGAACTGAGCAACTTTTATGCTATAAATATGCTATAGCTTGAATTATTGTCTAAAGCAAACAGAAAAACATATGTTTTGCCTGATATCTTTGCCACACCTCTGGCTCTCATTTATTATACGTTTGGGACTCAAAAATGTTCAAAGTGGGATGAAAAATGGGTAGATGGGTTATAGACTTTATGAGACAATAGCCCAACCCATATTGGTCCTAGATGTGATGTACAATTGGTTTTTGTTAACTTTTTTATAGTAAAGCAAATTGGGTCAAGGCCCACATGGTGATCATGGATTCCAGGAAAATTTAAAATGGATGATTATTAAATCAAATTAGATATACTGTGTCTTTCTGAAACACTAAATATTAATGATTAAACCCTTTTTTATGTTAGAGTCTGACCTTTTCTCCAACGATAAGTGTGATGAAGAAATAGGCAACCTGCACAAGGAGGTGGACGTTGCTGAAGACTCTCCAGATGGAACTAAAGAGGAAGAGCACGCTAAAAAGAAGCACAGAAGAAATCGTACCACCTTCACTACTTACCAGCTTCATGAGCTGGAGCGAGCCTTCGAAAAGTCCCACTACCCGGACGTCTACAGTCGGGAGGAATTGGCAATGAAAGTCAATCTGCCTGAGGTTCGCGTTCAGGTAAAGACTGAAGTAAATCACTGAATGGATGCCTAGTTAGAGCCTAGATGATGTTGGGAAGCTGAATAATTCTTTATACGTTGAAGGAGCCCTGAACATGATTGGCTCATTTGCTGAGAGTTGATGGTAATCTTTGCTAATATCTCCTGTGACTGTGACCAAACCACTTTGTTTGTCAGAAGTCTATCAAGAACATTGAATTCAGCTACTAAAGAGCTTGTTTTTATCTTTTGTTTTGTCTTACTCACTGTTATGTTGTGTCTTGAAGATCACAGTCTATAAAGGTGTTTTCACATCTGATAGTCCGGTTTACTCGGTTTCATTGGGCACCAAAATTGCAACATTTGTTACATTTTTAGTTGATGCGGTTCGCTTTCACACTGCACTGAGTCAAAACGAACCAATCTAATTAAAAATCCAGTTCAACCAAGAACCATTGAGAAAACAACACAAACGTCTGAAGAAGACACTCAGCACAACTTCCTTTTTTACGAAATGTAAACAAAAATGGAGTGGTATCAAATTTTACTGATTGTAGGATTTCTCTTCTGTCTTCGGTGTAAGACCACAAGCCATTTCTCTCGCTAGCACTAGACACATGCGTTTAATTTGGTTGTATTTACCCAGAATGCCCTGCACTTTGTCCACTTTCCGCTTTTGAAGGGATCTCTTGTCCGCTTGGCATTCACATGGCATTCGAACCACATCATAGTTCACTTTAACCAAAATAAACCCTAGGTATATAGGCAGACCAGAGTTCGCTTTTTTGGTCTGCATCAAAGTTTGATAAAAAAAATTCACACATCCCCAAACAAAAAACAGACTTTCCAGACATACAAACTAGAGTTCAGCTAATTAAGCAGGCTAGTGTGAATGCATCCTTATGTCAGTAAGTGCAATGAGTCTCTCTGACTCTCTGTCCAGGTGTGGTTCCAGAACCGAAGAGCAAAGTGGAGACGGCAAGAAAAGATGGACACCAGCACCATGAAGCTCCACGACTCTCCGATGTTATCCTTCAATCGGCCCCCCATGCCTCCCAACCTCGGCCCGGTGGCCAACCCGATGCCACTCGACCCCTGGCTGAGCTCGCCAATTTCCAGTGCCACGTCCATGCACACCATCCCAGGGTTCATGGGGTCGCCTCAGGCCCTGCAGCCCACCTATTCCAGCCACAGCTTCCTCAACAGCCCGCCTGGCATGGTCCAAGGCATGCAGCCCATGGGCCCACCTCCATATCAGTGTCCACCAAGCTTCAACGATAAGTACCCGATAGAGGACGACAGGAGCTCCAGCATCGCCGCGCTCAGGATGAAGGCTAAAGAGCACATTCAGTCAATGGATAAAACTTGGCAGCACATGTGATTTTGCAACCTAATGTGAATGGATCTCTCTCTTGTGAATGTTTACAGACTGCTTTTTGATTCATAAACCATTGACAGTGACGTGTGGAACCAAAGATGTAAAGAACTAACACTTTAAAAATGAACTTATCAATGTCTTCTTCGAATATAACCAAGTCTTAGTAGACTGGTACAACTTTGGTTTTGCTCCTCCCAATGTTTAGGTGTAGATTCCCAAATTAGACACTTTTTGTCCTGGTATAAATGTGCATGTCTTTACTTTAGACTGTATTTGCATCCAGATATATGAACAGAAAGGCAGTTTAAAGCCATTTTGTCAGAGGTAGCTAAGTTTTTTAATGGATTTTATTGACAGATCTGAACAAATTTATATATGTTTGATGTCTTAACTAAGTGGTGTTCTGATTTTATTTTGGTGTTTGTTCAAAACATACATTTATAGGTCTTTTTACAGCTGCCTGTGAAGATTTTGCAAGAAACCCTGATATGAAAATGTCTTCTTGAGGACTAACGGCCAATAAATTCTGCTTTGAAGGTTTTGTACAGCTGTAAAGTTCTCACTGTCTTTGAATGATGTGATATTTTTTGTTCTCTAGACTTTACAGGATTAAAAACATCTTGTTTTTTACAAATTATGTTGCAAAAAATGTTTGTAGCTTGCAGATTTCTTTTGTTTTGGCACTTATTTTAATGTTTCAGATCATCAAACTTATTTTAATATCAAAGACAACCTGAGTAAATACACAATTTGTTTCCAGGTAGCAGTTTTATTTTTAATCTTAAAAAGTGTTTCCTTCATGGAGAAATCATTATTTGTGCCACCCTTGTCAGCATATTGCTAACAAAAACTGGTTATGGAAGAATTTCTAACTACTCTTCTTTACAAAATTGTTTCATTGAAGATATATTGAACCATTTTGGAGTATGAGTGCCATGCCACAACATCTCAATTAGATTCAAGTCTGGATTTTCTAAATACCGCTCCAAAACCTCCATTCTGATATCAACTTGCTGATCTGCTTTGGGTCATCATGCTTCATCTTGACAATAATAAAAAGTGATTTATTTATTGCTATCGTCAGCACAGGTGGAGTCAGTTTAAGTGTTGAACGCAGGGAACATGTTGTGGGGAAATTAGTTCTTATATTCAGTTCTTGCAGTGATGAGGAGCCAGTAGAGCGAATGCAGAAAGGGTATTATGTTCTCATATATGTTCAGAGGTCTTAATATCTTGCAGTTTTTGGAGATTTCTAGTAGAAATCCCAAAGAGGAGTGGCTAGAAAGTAGAGAGCAGATTTTATGATCCTATTAAAGGGAGATCCTAAAGCAACAAGCAGCTCTAGGCCACCGCACTGTTATGCTTTTAGTTTCATGTCAGGTGTAACCAGATCAAAAAAGTTCCACTCCACAGAACATTTTCCCACATATTTTGGGGATCATTTAGATCACATGGGGCAAACTTGAGGCCCTGGGGCCAAATCTGGCCCGCCGTAGGTTTTTATGTGGCTCTCTAGAATCCAAATTACAATTACAATTCACACAAAGTCAATAGATCCCCACATTTTTTTCAATTTTTTTTTTTACTGCAATTCTTTCTCAAAATTGGCCAAAAGCATTTGGTTTAAGTGACTGCTGCCTCAGTTTTACTTGATGTCAAGTTGTAGTCCGTGATCGACACGGCGATTAATAAAAAGTCACATTTAACATCTTATATTAGCGCAAATATTGTAAAGCTTTCTTAAAAAATATTTGTAAATTAGCACCACAGAATCTATGATTTTGATTGCAAAAAACACAAAAACAATCACAAAATCCTGGATGGGCGGATCAGTGTGAAAAGATGTTATTTAATTTTTACAAAACACTGAATGCTGAAACAAAAAGCTATTTATTGATATTTTAACAGTTTAATGGGTTTTATTAATACATTCTGGCACAACTGGCCCTTTAAGAACATTAAGATTTTGATATGGTCCAACATGAAAATGAGTTTGACAGCCCTGTTCTAGATGTTTCATGGCTTTTCTTTGGTTAGCAGGTGATTTTGCCTGGAAAGCTAGAAATAGTCATTTTTTAAACTATTTTTAAGTCCTGAACTTTGACCTTAACTGTTGGAAATGAGGCCAGCAGTGCTTTGGATGTTTTCTGGGTTGTTTTGTGACTTATCGGATTGGTTTTGCTGGGCCATTCATCCCTGTTCTATGTTTTCTTCATTTGTGGATAATAGATCTCAGAGTCCCAAAGTCTGACTTTGTAAATGTTTCTAGACTCATACGCATCACAGCCATTTTTTTTAAGAAATGCATTACAAAAGCTTAATGGACACGACAAAATCCGACAAAACTTCCTAAATTTTACTTTGGTTTTATGCTCTTTTAAGACGGTTTTTAAAAAGAATAAATTTGCTGATCTGTAGATGGAAACATATGGCTCTGCTGGTAGTTTTGGACAGTTTTTCCTTTAATAAATGACTCGTTATGGTCATCTTTGTCCAATGTTAATGTTTGCTTGATGATCTGAAACAAAAACTTAAGACATCAGTACTTTTTCATAGAGTTGTACATCTAGCTATAAAAAGTAGAAACGTTTGCTAAATTTTAACTTAGGAATGAGTTTAAAGGGAATCCTGGCATTTATATTTAAATTATTAAAACGGCCTGTGAAGAGGATTGAGTCCTGATGAGCGAGGTTAACGGAAGTCACAGAGCGTAATCTGATTTGGAGGCTAATTTAAACAGACAAGCATACCTCTTAACACCTAATTACTGCTTTTAAAGCGATTAACCCTGGATTCTCAGCCACAGACAAAATAGCATAAGTTACCCTTGAAAAATCCTGTTTAAAACCAGATTAAATCGTCCTTTTCAAACAAACTTGACAATTTGTTTTATTGTTATGATGATTATGGTTACTGATGGTAAAATATGCTACTCACATTGGTAATAAATCCTTCCTGGAAGAACTGCTAAGTTTAAAAACAGTCAGGTGACATTGTCAGGATATACTGCTGTGTATAATTAATGGTGCAAACCCACACGTTAAAGCATGAAGCCGAATGTTTAAGAAGTTGAAGCCAACTTTCTTATAAATGAAAGTAAATTAGATGATTACAGAAACTCTTTTGCTTGTCTTCCTGAACATTTTTGCCTTTTTATATAAATCTTTTGAGATGTCTTAGTCGTTTCCAAACGTCTTGGTTGAACAAAGATAACTTTAAATCTAAATCTTTCAGAGGAATGATTAATTTTGTAAGTCTGATTAAATAGATAAAATTTTGCCTACTTAAAGTATTTTGATAATTTTTCATGTCGCTGTCATGAGACAGGCTTTACAATAGATGAAAAAGCAGAACAATGTGGGGTTCCTAAGCTGAATTTAAACTGTTATTGATAATGTTGTAGTAGTATGTCAACTGGATTTTCATTCACTAAATTCAAAGGAGTCTAACAAAGTAAAGTGGATTCACTCAAGCTCACTTCTTTAATTTTAGAATAGGATGTAAATAAGTAGCCTATGCTATGATATTCCCAACTACAAACACTGCAGCAACATCAAATCTTTTTGTCTAAAAGTATTTTGTCTTCTATCTCGTGTAAATTTCTTAGTACACTTGAAATAAGACAAAACTAACTTACAAGTTACTTTTCAACAAGACATAGGAGCTTGTTTTAAGTCAATATTTCCTTAAAGTTCATGAAAAAGTATGAGTTACAAGTGAAACAAACTGCCAGTGCAAGACATTTTTCTTATAAGTTAAGACGTCTTGTTCCACCAGCAGATTACTAAACCTAAATCTAGAACTTTTTTTAATAAATATTGCTGAAAAGTTACTTGTTAAGTAGTTTGACTTATTTCAAGTGCAATAAGATATTTTCAGTAGAAACTAGACAAAAAATACTTGGTAAGATTTTGTTAATTTATAAGTTTAAGTAAAAATGTGGAATCAACACTACTAATCCTGAATATAGATTGATTAAAAGCCAATGAGTTAAGATTAAGTTCCACATAAAAATACAAACATCAGACATATTATCAATTGTACAATTCTGCTCAATTGCTCAGTATCTTCCTGGGTTTAGAGCGGCTTTCACTTTCTACTTCCACAGCATTTAATCTATTTAGAGGCTGCATGTGAAGCACTTTGTCTTCTCTCCACACGTCCATTAGCGAGGCTCTAAAATGACTTGAAGCACAGGTTGACAATAGGCCAATGTAAGCTACGACAGGGAGAGCCGGCCTGATGGGGGCCTGTTGTGTCCGTTCAGACCTGTGGAGCCTTGCCAGCCCGTTAGGCAGATGAAGCTCCACTCCATCAGGCCCAACCGGGGGTGTCAGGGGGCCCAGTCAGCCGGGCTGCAGAGGCCACAAGGGCTAAGCCCTAATTGCCCTCCAGTAGCCTGTGTGGCTCAAATGTCCCTCTTTATGTTAGGAGGGAGGAAAGTCTTTAAACTTTGTAGAGATTTGTTCATACTCAATTCCTTATTCCCACATTTAAACTGTTTAAGATCCTCAAATGAATCCACAGCTTTGAAAAAGGGGACAGAAAATAGATAAAGTTAAAGATGTGTACTTGGAAAAAATAAGAGTAAGAGACAATTTGACAATTTTACCAGATAACATGTGCAGTAATTATCATAAAAAAACATTTTCATGCTCATAAGGTTTTATCTTTTCCTGCTATTGATTGTGTGTTTTTTCTCCTCAACCTTTGGAACAATTTTCTAAAGTCAGGATGAATTATTCACAAAAATCAAAACTCAGTTTCATCTCTTCTTCCACCTCCTTGGTCCATTTTTATATAAAACAGCAGCGCTGGAAATACTTTATATCAACGAACAGTCATGAAGTCAGCAGAAACCACCAAACCTGAAACTGAAAAAAGAAAACAAAACAAAACACTTCTTTATCCCTGAATAAATAAATTTGCCTATCTCCGCACTTACAGAGATAGGCAAACTAGGTAAAAGTATTTTTTAAACACTCTGTGCTCAAAGTGTGAGAAATGATCCCTAGAAGATACTTAGATTTAATTAATTTATTTAACTTTAATAAAGTGTGTAGCATGTTCATGATTAATTTTGTATTTACTTTTAAATTTTTTTGCTTTCACCTTGACAATACCTCCATTTCAGAGGAGATTTTGTCTCTTAAATTATCTTAATTTCTGGTTGAATAAAATAAATGTCCATCAGAGTTTTAATTGGCAAACATCATCTCTCAACCACAGAATTATTTTTATCATCTTATGCACCCATAAAATTTAGCTTTGAGAGCCTTTGTAGAATAATGTGAGGTGATAAATCAAAGAATATCATGCAAACTGCACCCAGAATACGCTCCTGACGTACTGCAGCTAGTAATTAATTACATGCATTATGATGTTATCTTGGTTGACCAAGCATGACCTTTGCTGGGCCCAGTCTCTAGTTAACAGGCTGGCTAGCAGGACGTGGTCCACGGTGAAAATAATAAGGGAAAAGAGCGGAATTAATTGGGTTTGATTAAGAACACTTTTCAAAGGGACACTATTTTCCCCTCTTGACATAATTACAGATCACTCTGAGGGAGGGGCGGCGGGGTTGATGGCTGGCGCCAGTTGCTTGTCTTTGCGGCAATGTTCGCCTTTAGAAAATGGACGCACCACTCAAGCAGAACATCCTCTTTTGCTGTCCACTTAGTCACATGGCACCAAACACAGTTGCTAATGTTTTAATCTAGAGTTTGTTACATTTTGTCAAATGTACATGTTGATTTTAACAAGCTTTGTTTCTGGATAACTTAATTTTGAACATAGGTTTTCAGTCACTATTAGAAACAATGACATGAAGAGGGTGCATAAATTGAAAGGTGTCATTATATAAAAAAAAAACTTCAATTAATATGCAAGAATGAATTTACTGAGGGTGTTTTCTAATCCAAACAGTGCAAAAATTATACTGGCTCAAATAAATACACACAACCTCTAATATTTGGCTGAATATCCCTTAACAAATTACAAATTAGCCACGTGGTTTTTGTTAAAATCAACAAGGTTCTGGCATAATTCTGACTCAATATTTGTACATTTTTTTAACAGAAAATGTAGAGCTCATTTATATTGGCTGTTTGGACCCTGATTTTAAAGTTGATCTATTAAACTTTGAGAGTCCTCAAATCATCTTTTCTGTTAGGACAGGTCTATGGGCTATACAAAACATGCTCATTACATTTTTAGTCTGATCAGTTCTGCCTATTTTATGCTCCTTTTAGAACAAAATGTTAGCTTTGTTAGCTTGTAACTTTAAATCCAAACAGGCTGCTTATGGCCATGCCCCCCAACTCATCCTTTACATCTTTAAAACGCAGAAGCATCAAGTGGTTTCTAGATGGTACATTAACAGCAAAACTCTTTTTTTTTCAGCAGCCACTGTAAAACCAGTTGGCCAAATGTGCTCAAGTTCTGCTCTGGTTGCTAGGTAACAGGAAGAGCTTCCAAGGGGTTGCTAGGTAACGGCAGAGTTTTTTTTGAAACAGATAATTTTCAACTCACCAAAGAACATTAACTTATTGCCAAAATCGTCTAAGTTTTAAGAGCTTAGGTTGTTTTTAGAAGCTGTAGAAACAGAAATGGAAGTACAGAAAGATAATATCGCTTCACATTTTCCATCAGATCAGGGTTTTATGGACACTCTTCTAGATGTCAGCTTGTTTTATCTATTCTGAAACCAGTTGTGTCCGGGTTTATTACTAGATTTAGGTTTATAATTTCTCTAAAATATTTCCTGCCAAGAGCCATCACTGTCTACAATAACTCTTTGAAGACTTTGGATTAATGAGTTACAACATTTAATTTCCCTTTGGGATCAATAAAGTATTTTTGAATTGAATTTGAGTTAAAATTCTCATTATTTAATTCTGTGTACCATGTCCTGGAGAAGGATTAACACGTTGCTACTAATTGTAAAAATACAATTAGTAGCAACGTGTCTCATTTGTTTTTATATATGCCGTTTTACCTCAGCAGCTTAAACTCCTAAAAGTATACATTTACTGAAAGACTTACTTCCTCAGTTGTATTGGTTTAAAACTTACTAAGCAGTAGCTAAAATTTAACCTGAGGTTACCAGATGTTAGTGATGAAAACACCAAAACAAAATCAGAAAAGTGTAGCTCTGTCCATCCACAAGCTAAAGAAAGAGAGGAAAACTGAAGTTTTATAGTTGGTTCTTCCAGTTTACCTTGGAGCTCTCTCACGCCACCTGCTGGCTGACCTATTTCAACAAAACACAGTTTGTATATATAATGACAAAACATTGAGTGTGAACACCAAAACCATGGGTTATGCCATATATGTTGGTGAAAGACAGATTGTTTTAGCTTGCAGTGTTTTGGTGTAGTGCAGGATAGTAAAACAACCAGAAATCCATATTTTTCCACAGCAGACGGTGGAAAGAGGAGCTCAAACTGTGGATGCTACTGCTGAGAAACACGGTCAATAAGAGCGAAACGCTTCTGTGTGTTTACTGTCATCGCACTCAGAGCAGCTGTGAGGAAAGCAGGACAGAAAGAGAGGAAGGGGAGGTGGCGACGGCATCACGGGCAACGAGCAATAGGAGAGGAGGTGAGTTCATATGAAGGAGGAGTTTCACAGAGAGTGAGAGAGGCTATTAGAGATGGTGAGAAAGAGCAGGGGAGAGATAGAGGTTATGTGAGGGAGGAAGATGCTGTTGCCAGGAAACGAGACTGAGAGAGAAGGAACCATCTTTTGCAGTTTGGGAGAGGATGAAAAGTCAGTTCAAGATGGATCCAAAATGGACTAAACTGGAGGAAAACAGGTGATCCTGCCAACGACCAGCCTGACAGAACCAAAGGAAAAAGGTAGGCAGCTGGGATTACATAACCATCAGAACGTTGCTCCCATACGGCTGACATCATCCGAACGGATTAGAGCCCGGGGGTTTTAGTGTTTGCGGGTGGAGGATGATGATGAGGGGGGAAGATCAGACGCAAATTGAAGAAAAAAAAGAGAATACTGCAAAGAGTTAGAATAATTTTTTTTGCCCAAAAGTCAGTCTGGGATGTGTCTGGATAAAGACGCACAGTGATGTCACCTCCAGACTCCCTTCATCAATCCTCTCTCCACAGGAAGACACGACTTGCCTCCACCAGCAACATCAGTACACAACAGGAACTACAGCGTCAATAAAAACAGGAGCGCACCACCTGAAGAGGTAAACAGTGATGACCCTCCGTCTGCTGATTTAAGGAAAAGCAGAACTACATTATTATATAACGTAAGTGTTCAGCTGATTGAAGAACCATTCAGCTACATTAAATAATCTATCACAATTCAGATTGGAGGAATTTCTCTTCAGAAATGTTGGTTTTCTAAACACTGGATGAAGGGTCACGTTTATTTTGAATCATCATAAAGAGTAATAATTTTTTATTTCCAAACATGAGCTATTAATCAGTGCAATCAAGTTTAGCATGTTATTGATCTACACTGAAAAACAGAAACCTTTACTAAGTATTTTTCATCTGGTTTCTAGTGAAAATATCTTAGTGCACTTGAAGTAAGAAAAAGCTAACAGACAAGTAACTTTTCAGCAAGACAGAGGAGCTTGTTTTATAGCTTCAATAATTTCTTAATATGAATTTAAAAAGAAGTCATTGTTCCTCTGACAGATTATTTCACTTTTAAAATTGTAAAAATGAGCATGAGTATTTACTAATGTCTGGTTTCTACTAGTTACTAGGCTAAAGAAAAACATATGAACCTACAAAGAAAAGGCGAAGTTGTACAACTGAACTAAAATCTAGGAATTACCGTTTTTTTAAATAAAATTTTCATAACTTCAAAATAAGAGAAGGAAAAAAGAAAGGAGAGACAAAACCAAGCTTCAGAACCAGTCTTGACTAGTCCACTTTCAGCATCAACCACCATAAGAGAGACGAAAAAGAGTTACTGGGTCGGATGTCGGCTCAGTAACAGACATGCAATCCAGCTTGCATGTCTGTTCATGTGGTTCCCGCCTTCATCTCTCTAAGCTGTAGGGATAATCGAGTTTCTTTTCCAACTGATTCTGTTTGCTAAAGGTCGAACTTGGATTCTTGTCTAGCAATGAAGTTTGGATGGTTGGAAATTCACACTTTGAATACAAAGGAGAAACTGTATCTTGCACAGCTTAACACAAAGATAGACAAACGTAAAGCAGATGATAAGGCACACAACAGCAAGAAATCAAAAAATCAATGTAACTAGTTCTTAAAAAGGTTGATGAGTCCTCTTTTTGAATCAGTCAGTCAATTCTTGATGGATTAAAAAGTTCTCTGAACTTAGAAAATGCACTTCTGGGAAAGTAGTCATATTTATTCAATTGAAAATCACATTTGAATGAATTAAGCTTTTCTGAACTTCTAAATCGCATGTGTCAAACTCAGGGCCCGAGGGCCAAATCTGGCCCACCGTAGGTTTTTATGTGGCCCTCTAGACTCCAAATTACAACAGCCTTTTGTTGAAAACCCCCCAGTTTTTCAACAAATCTGTAAAATTCACACAAAGTCAACAGATCCCCACATTTTTTCCAAATATTTTTAAACTGCAATTTTTTTTTAGTCTGTGACCGATACGTTGATTAATAAAAACTCATATTTAACATGTTATATTAGCCCAAATAAAACTTCCTTAAAAATATTTCAACATTAGCACCACAAAATCTATTATTTTTATTACAATAAAAACACAAAAACACTCATGAAATCCTGGATGGACTGATCAGTGTGAAAAGATGTTCACATAAAATATTATTTAATTAAAATAAAAATCAAATAACAATTTAATGGGTTTTATCAATACATTCTGGCACAACCAGCCCTTTAAGGACATACAGATTTTGATAAGACCCATCATGAAAATGAGTTCAATATCCCTGATCTAAATGGACTTATTCTTATAAGATGGACAAACATTCGCCAAAAACGTTTTGAACATAACCACCTAAAATCAGCTCTAGTAGGTGAAAGGTCAACTTCCAGTTTTAAAGAGAAAACTGCATCCTTTTCACAAAGTAAATTATTTTAGATCATATTAAAATAGAGCATTACCAAATTAAATCTTTTATTACTGTTTATTTTGTGAGGAAAATTAAATGCTGCAGAAGATTTCTGATGTTTTCAGACCTTATCATCTCTCTCTTTTGCCTTTGGATAAAGACAAACAAGTTGAAGAAACTGAGCTTGTAATAAATCATTTCTTCTGAGTTATCTTTAATCCTCAATAACGCCTTTCAAGCTGCAAGCCAACATAAATATCGCTCTCTCACGGGAGAACTCCTCTGCTTTACTGAATTTCAAAGTGACAAAACCTGCCAGGAGAAAAACCTGTAATCACCGTCTTGTGCAACAGTTTCCTTTTCATCTCTTTTATATTCTGGTTGGCACAAAGGCAAAGGCAGTCCTGCTGCCATCAGGACACAAATCCTCACCAGACACGTGCGTCTGAGTCTCAGATGTTCACTGAATGGACAAGCAAGGCTGTCAAAGTGACATTTGTGACTACAATCCTCGTTGCTCACTGAGATGTGACCGATTTCTGTGAGAGGAGGTTCAGCCTTAATAGGCAAACAACAACATTTTGTTTTAGGATTGCTAAAAAACGCTGCAACTTACGGGTTTAAACAGTCAACCTCGATTCCCCAATCCCAGCAGAGTAGCATCAGGAGCCTGCAGGCACAGAGCATGTGTCTTTTACCCCACAATTGCAGTTTTAGATCCAAAAATAGACTGTATCAAATCAGTTCCATCCCACTGGACTAATGGGCCAGGGTGACGTCTGTTAAATAAACTCAGGTTGGGACAGAAATTTATTTGTGAAGGAAAATCCCTTTGATGGGTTTGCTCTACTTAGCTTGACTGATACTTGTATAAATGATTCAAACACAGCAGACTCTGCAGATGCACATCGAAAAACCAGAAATGGAAGTTAATGCAGTAGATGAAGACCTGTGCTTTGGTTACGTACATGCACATACGAGATGACTGTGCTGCCTTCAGGGAACGGCTGCTGTATGAGCAAATCAGTGTTTTATTTTAGTCTCCTTCCCTGGAGCAGCTAGGGTCAAAAATCCACTTTCACATGATGTCATGCATTCATTTGAAGACCATTTTCCTATAAATAGTCAAAACTGTGAGTTAGAAATTGAATATATTACAAATATACTGCCTTGATGACAATTCTTATGCTTTTTATGCATTTTATGCTTCTGTGTGAAAGACTTTTTGTAGATGAGATAAATATAATGTTCCATGTAGCACCAAAAGTCAGAATTATTGGTGTAAAGTCCAGCTGTTTTAATGCATGTTGTGTTTCTCCAGTGCTGTAGCGACTCACTAATCCTGTTTGCAGCTTCAGGCTGAATTAGAAGCTACCTTTCAAATAAAATTGTGTTTATGACATCCAGCTTTTTGAATATTATAAAGGGAGTCACCCAAGGCTCAATATTAGACTCTGCTCTATTTTCCAGTATTTTTGATAGCATTGGTAAGAGTACAGCTAAAGTCCAACTTTATGAATAGGATGCTATAATGTATAGGGATGCACAATATTATCAGCGTAGTATCGGTATCTGTCGATACAAAAATTTAATACTGGACATCGGCCATTCCGTCAAAATAACTCAGTGTAAAAGGCGTTGTTTTTATATGACAAACCAGTGCCGATGATAGCACAAGCAAATTTGCACTGCTTGAGTGGTCTTAGAAAGAGCAAATGTCATGAATAAATTTGACATTAAACAATGCAATTGAAAGTGTTGCATCATTTCCAGCCTCATTTTTAGCATTTGCGTTTTGGAGCAGGCTAAATTGACAAAGATAAAGCAATATTTTAACTCCACGGTAGATGAAGCCATATAGTTTCAGTAAGTAGGTATAGGAAAAAAATATTGGTATTGGTTATCGGTCAATAAGTTTTAGTGTATCGACATATCAGATATCAACCAATATCGTGCATCCCTAAAAATGTATTTAGTGTGTTCTACTCCACAGGCTGTTGACGAACTTTGATTTACCTTATAGCTACAGGCAATATTCCCTTCAAGTTGGTTCTTTATGAAGTAGTTCACTTGTTTTCAGTTGTTTCTTTTATGTAGAAAACAATTTGTTTTCCAAAATGGATAAATAAGTCAAATTTTTTTGAACATTTAGCAATCAGTTCCCCCGGGCTCAGTTTTATGCTCCATTATATTTTATAGCTTTTCTGAATAAAAATGGCAAGAATGTATTTATAGATAAAAATGCTCCTTTATGCAGATGATAAAGTATATTGTTCTGAGTCAAACATGTTTGAAACATGTCAGCGATCACTGATTGGCTTAAATTGGTACTTTAATGTTAAATAAACTACAGTAATGCACATTTTCAGATGCAATTCCAAAAAATGTTATTGATATTTATACTCTATGTGTAAACCATATTGAGCCATGATACTATCGCACTAGTCAACAGTCAAAGAAACTGTCTGGGGTTTTTCAACTGTTTCAGGGTAATTTTGATGTGCTGAATCCAAAAATCACATTGGTTTTGCTCAATCAGGTGAACTTTTTGAACTATGGAAAGTTCAGAAAGTTCTCACATATGGATTGGTTTCCTGATAATCTGGGATCAATGAGCGATGAGCTGAGGGAGAGACGCCATCAGGACAGAAAACAGATGGAGAATTTTGCACAATGAAGACGTAATGTTCAATTTACATGTACTTACCCTAACAAGTGTTTATTATTCAATTTACAGAAATCCAAGTTTGTAACATTTAATTAATACACTCTGTTAGAAAACAATTATTTTTTCTCCTAAGACCTTTTATGGATGAGAAATATTAACGGAAATGAACTGATGTCACAAAAATGTAATCTAATTTGATTTCTCTGACTCAAATTAGAATAAAAACCTGACCTGATGGAGAAAAATGGTTGTAATTTTTGGATTCAGCAGTGCAAAATAATCCTAATTCAGTTGAAAAAACAAATATGTTTGTAACCCAGTGTTATCATTGAAACCTTCTTTTCAAATACATTTTGAGCATTTGTTTAAAGATCTGAATGTTGGAGTGAGCTTTATTATTCCTGTTTTATTTATTAGTCGTGAAAAAACTTGTTCAGGTTACATTTTAATATTTTATGCTAATATAGGTTAGCATAAGCTGTACTACAGTGGTTTACTTTGCTCCCTTATTCTGCACCTGAGCTTAAAGCTGTTTTAAACATTATGTGTTATAACACATTGTCTCTCTACTTTTCCCTCTTTCTGTTGTCCAAAGCGAGCTGAAGCCCGTCCTCCCTGCAGAGGATGGGTACAGCAGAAGCCACTTTACGAATGGACAGCATGGAGGTCAAGGACGAGTGGCAGGACGAGGACTTCCCCAGGTAATTGTCTACGACTGGGTCTGTGTGCAGTTTGAGACAAACAGGTGGGGACGGATGGAAAATGAGTCACGTGTGCGTCTGTCAGGCGCTAACGGGGGAGCAGGTGTGCTCTTTCTGTTGTGAGTACATGGCGAAACTGTAACATGTCAGAACAAAATAGCAGCTGGCAAAGCATAAAAGACGTCAGTGGAAAATGCGTGTGTTATGCTGTAATATAGTGTATGAGAATAAAAGTATTTATCTCCTGTCTCCTCATATAAGTCTGTATTGCATCTAATAATACATGCATTGGTATAATCAGAGTTATTATCAGCAAATATATTAGAAGAAATGAAAATAAGGTTACACTGGTTTCTGTTTTGCCTTTATTTTTCTGAACATAACCATTTTCGTGTGGATTCCACAAATTCATGACCTGAAGAATGCTTTTCAAATTTTATGTGTAATCAAAGTTTCACCATAAAACCCCCAAATTACTTTGTGTGCAGGCAGTTGCCTCCATAAGTCCCATAATTAGCAGGAATATTTTGGAAACGACTATTTGCTGCAGTCACAGCTTTGGTGTTTTGCGATATGTCTTTACTTGTTTTGCACATCTAAAGACGGAAAATTTTGTTTATTTTTCTTTCAAAACAGTTCGGTAAACATTATTTTCTGATGGTTTTGGCACAGACAGAGTTGGATATATATATATATATATATATATATATATATATATATATATATAGACTTTGAATGTGCCATCTTTGGACATAGAAATGCTTTGATATAAACAATTATTTTGTATTCTTCTAGTGAAAATTGAAACTTCGCACCATCCTGTTAACTCTGACCAGTTTCTCCGCAGAGGAAAAACATCCCTGCAGCAAGATGCTGCCATCACTTTGTTTCACAATCTAGACTGTGTTTCTGGGTTGATCTGCAGTGTTTGTATTCCTTCACAAACCGAATTGAACATGTAGGCTGAGCAATTACATTTTGGTCTCACCTAGCCACAGCAACTTCTTTTTAAGTCTTTGCTTAAGACTTACATTCTATTCGACTCTTCCAGAAACTGGATTTCTTTTTGCTCATATCATTTTAAAAGAACCCCTCATCTCTCCAAATAAAATATATTATTGTATGTGCTTGTAATGAGACAAAGTGTAAAAAAGTTAAAGGTGTATGAATACATTTGCGAGGCCCTGAAACACCTCAAACAGCCGACTCAGTCTCTTGCCCATACTTGCAATGTTCAGGGTGTGTTTGGATAAATTCCTATCTTTCTCTCAGTCTGCATGTTGGTACAGTAAAGATACTATCTACTGTAATCCAGCCCTTATTTCTCCCACACATTCAGCTTAAAGGTGTAAAAGAATAAATCCTTGAGGGGAGTTGGTAATTATAATGGTGTTGCTTTCTCAGACAAAAGACAATTACACTGAGTGAGGATATAAAAACTAGATAAAGAGTAAACAATGAGAGTATTTCTACTTTTTACAGAATTGCTGTTAAATTGTTTTAATGTATAATTTTATTTGTGCTGTCTGTGCAGGCCGCTGCCAGAGGACGGAGTTGGTCTCACTGACAACAGAACCAGTAAGTGGAAAAAACACACAGCTCGTCTAGCATAAACTGCAAACTTATACCTGCTTGTTGTTGCAGATCCTCCCACCAGCCTGAATGTTGGGGAGTCCATGAACCAGCGAAAGCGCCGCACACTGGTCGCCCCCGACATGAACCTGTCCCTGGATCAGAGCGAGGGCTCCGTTCTCTCGGACGACTTCCTGGAAACGCCCAACGACCTTGACATCAACGTCGACGACATTGAGACTCCAGATGAGACCGACTCACTGGAGTTCCTGAACAACGGCAACGAGCTGGAGTGGGAAGGTCAGACAAAAGGAAGATTAAGACCCCAAAATGAGGAGTGGATTCTTCTTCATCATGAATTATGATGATGGCAACAAAGGGAGAAAATGAAGACAAATTGAAACTAAACTATAATAATAAACATTAATTGCAACTAAAAGTAATGAACCCAATGAGAGAAAAATCTATTTATTTATTCACTCAAACTTTTTTTTAATTTTTGCATATAAAGAAATTATTTAAAATCCCACTAAACTAATGAAATACAAATAAGAGCTGCAATATTTTAAATTTGCTGCTTTATTTTTGATCATATTGATGCACAATGAAGTAAATTATTTGCTAAAATTAATTAAAGGATGAATAAACTAACATAAAGCTGACTGACCTTGTTTCTTTTTCTTTTTTTTTTTAGATGACACTCCTGTGGCCACAGCCAAACGTCTCCCAGGTGAAGGTGAAGAGGAGAGAGACTCCTCTGGTCGTCTGTGGAGAACGGTGATAATCGGCGATCAGGAGCAACGGATTGACATGCAGATCATCAGACCTTACCTGCGAGTGGTGACCCATGGAGGTTAGCTAAAGTGTCTGTTCATTCATTCATAAATGAATATGAACCTACTGACACATTGCCAATGTTCCCCTTCTTTGAATTGATGAAAACTGACACCTGCAAATTGGGAATACTCCATAAGAACCTCAGTTTTAGAAATGCTTTAACTCAGAGTTGTAACTATCACAATTTTGACCTTCTCAAAATCATTTGTACATTTTTCCTTCCTCTAGTACAGTAACTTTGAGGATAAAATGTTCTTTTGAAACCAAAGACATCTAACTTTTTTAGGACCCAAATACAGAAATGGCAGCTGTACGGTGTTCATTTTAGGACAATCCTCAGGTCTCAGGAAAACACAAAACAGCTTCAGATGTAAAACAGAAAGTCATCAGATCTCTGACTAAACGGCATCAGAATAAAAAGTCTCAGAAAAAACGGCGTTAGATTAAAAGCTCTCAGGCATCACAGAGAAGGTGACGGCATTATTATAATACATTTT
>CAEFZX010022538.1:0-15798 GCA_903066825.1 Alfaro cultratus | reverse complement strand
GTACAATCACTATTGGAATGAAAGCAACAGCGCTAGCACGCGAACTAGCTGTGTCACAATAAACTGTGTCACGAAAACACCACGTCACTGACTTTACCTCAGGGAAAATAATAAAACAGCTGTTTATTCATTTTGGGAGTGAACGGAGTTGTCAGAACGCTGGTTTATAATCTATTAATAAAGTTTGACTGACCTATCTGACTGTTTTGTTGACATTCCTTTTAGCGCAGCTCCATCTAATGGATGCATAACGTAACTGCAGCCTCTACTGTAGTGTCTATTCTATGCGCCTTATATATGAAAAAAGTTTTAAAATAGGCCATTTATTGAAGGTGCACCTTATAATCCGGTGCGCCTTATAGTGCGGAAAATACGGTAATTGTTTTCTGATTTGATCTGAAACATTTGGGTATAACAAAACATCAAAAGAAGAATTCTGTAAAGAAGAAAATACTGTTTTACAGGACTATGAATCCTTTCCAAGACAGCATTTCACTTCTTGGTAAGGTTCTTGGAGCTCAAGATTACCTTTGAGCATTTCTCTCTGAGTTTGTCCCTGAAATCTGTTGAAATTACTTTCTAATTTTGGTTTCAGCAATCACAAGCATATTTAAAATTGGAGTAATTACAAAATAAATGCTTTTTACATATTTCAATCAACCAAGTTTATTTTTATAGAAAAATTTCAGCAACAAGGCAGTTCAAAGTGCTTTGCATTATGAAAATACAAAAATACAGTCAAATTTGTTAAGGTTGTTTTTATGTTGTGACACTATTTTTCTCTTTGGGTAGCAGGGAAGACAATTAACATCAGAGTGTTTCTCATGAATTTCTTAATACATTTTTTGTGTAAAGCCACGGACACCTATAATCACATCTTTAATTAGCTTAATTATAGCAGGAGAAATTGCCTTTAAGACTGTTATATTGAATGTCAGTAGATTTTAATGTTTAAAAATAATTTTTATTTCATTCTACTGAACATTTGTGAATACTATGTAAGTTTGCACTGTATTCAACAAGTCATAACAAAACATCTTTTAACAGGCAAACATCTCTTGCAATGGTTTTGGAAAGCAAAGATACATATACTGTTCAATATGGAATTGATTACTTGTTGTAGTTGTACTGTTTAAAAGTACAGATGCCTAAATAGCGACCAGTAAATAATTAAAATTAATACATTTTAACTATTTGCACTTCTGTTAAATCCAAATTAAGTCATCAGTTAGTGGATGTAAAAACATGATTTAGAACCGGCCCAAGGCATAAATGAACTAAGAGAATATCAATGCAGTTAAATTTGATTTTATGCTTTCAGCATAGAGAGATTAAAATATTATAAATTGTTTAACACTTAAATTTAACATTTTAAGGAGCTGGCAAGTTTACTTTGTAAAAGTTCAAAGTACAATATTCATAATTAGATTGTTTTGTTACCATAGCAACAATCTGATGCACTCAGTTTAACTGTTCACATAGTCATTGATTACAGCCCACATGAATGCAGCCTCACTGATCTGCAGCAGCAATGCACATGGGCTGTGGCTAGACGTCTGCTGGTTGTATATTCTGGAGACAGGAGTGTGCGGGAGCCTGTCAGAAAGCCAGCATCCATCTAGCATCCCGGGGATGAGCAGGGCATGACAAAGCCCCTGAACCTCAGCCTCTCACTGGAGGATTGGGTAAAACTTCAGTGTCGTTCACGCTCTGCCGACTCTCTGTCTGCTTTCTTAAGACCTGCCATGTGACTGAGCATGGCCGGGAGCAGAGAATGTGCGTGCATGTCAGGGCCACAGAAAACATGAAAATCTCTGTTTTTTGCTCCATTGTGTTCATGTTTCTCATTCGATACTCCTGATCTGAAGTATAGAGGTTTGAGCCACACCTCCCTCTTCCTCCTGTCTACACTTTTAACTCAGACAAGCAAAACACATCTACATCAGATTAATTTAAGTAAATATACAGTGGGAAGAAGACATCTCATTAAGTGGGATTTTACAAACACTGTCTGTGGTTAGAGCTGCAAATCAGTCGTAATTGCTTTTCTCAAGATAAACACCAAATGATGCTAAAATGTGTACGGTGTAACAGTAGAGAGATTTGGTCTGCACTGTTGGGGAATCTGCATGACTTCTCAACACAACAACAAACCTGGAGGCAGTGGTGGAAGACTCATTCATGTGTGGGAGTGGAGCAGTGTGATATGTGTGGGATTTGAGGTTACTCTGCACCACAGGATAAGGTGGCACTTTATTTCCTGCTGTAATGTACACAGGAAACCAGTAAACAGCCGTGAGTGTACTGGTCAGTCACAGGGACTAAAAGTGCATGTTACAGCAGGGGAGCAGGGGCAAATTTATCATTAATAAAAACTTGAGTTTTGGTCTATTAAAGTACTTGAGAAAGAGAATCTGGTCTTCCGTAAACAACAGTTGTCTCGCTCTGCAGCTTTCAGCCTCACACCCTATCGCTATTTTTCATTTATTTTGTTGGGGACAACGCATCATTGCAATAAAATATTCCAGAAATGATATTTCTCATGGAACAAATAATATGAACAATACTTAGGGTTCTTAAAGAGTCAGACTATATGATTCCACTTTGTTAAAAGTCGTAAACAAAAATCAGCTTGACAGTTCCATTCATCTATGTATTTTACTAGGATTTTATAACAAAGCAGTGCACAGTTGAGGAGTGTAATGGACAGGATAAAGAATTTGGGGTATTCTAGAAATAAAATTGAAAAGTATTAAACCCCCTGTACATTGAGGTCCTAAGATAAAACCTAGTTGTTTGTCCCCTACAACCAACATAAGTATAACAACAAACATTTGGATAAGGGTACTTGTTTTGGAAAATCAAAATCATACATTTCCTTGAATGATTCATATTGCAGGATTTCCCCCAGTGTATTATAGGCCTGGTGGGACGCCATTCTTTATGTGCCCCCTGACACCCGCTAGGCTAAGCATTTTGGGTTGTTTTTTTTTCCCTAATAAGCCAGACTACAAGCGTCTCTTCTCCAGTGAGCATTTTACTGGCAGGGCAGAATAATTCCTGGAACACAGATGTTCTTTTTTTTAAATTTTTATATAGTTTTAAATAGTTGATGCATTGAACTGTGCGCTGGCCGCTTCGCGCGCGCTTGATCTCTGAAGTTTACCTCACGCGGATCGCCCATATAGACTCATCTATATGGACATTTATATCAACCCCTGTGAGGATCCATGTTTCTTTGTAACATGGTCAATCTTAATAAAGATTGACTCTTTATCAAGGTAAGAGTCAATCTTAAATCCACGTCGTTTGCTTTGCTTGCTTTGTGAACCGCAAATGTTCACATTGAGCTGCGCACATTTAGAGGTGTGTGTTGAGAGCAGAGTGATAATGATATTTCCTTGTGAATAAAGCGTTATGTGCAGCCTGTGTGTTTACGTCTCAACATGCTGACTCTTTATAAAGTTTGAGTTCCCGGTTAGACGGTGCGTTACCGGTGGTTCAGTCCGTGGAGGAGCTTTTGCGCTCACCTCGTGACTAGTGCAGCACGCTGGTTTGTTTTGATTTTATTTTATGTTTTGTGGCGACACAATGCAAATCAGGTACTTTTTCTATTTAAAGTCAGACAGAGTTGCTGTGCGGCTTTACAGAGGTCAGAAAAACTCGTCCTAATAACCTTGGGCTACCAAATCAGTCTCTGTGGCGCTTACTAAACACTCAACAGACACGACATGGAAGAGCTACTAAAGCCACATAAATTAAATCTCCCATTTGTCCCTATACATTCAGCAGCAGAATTGTGCTGTGCAGCAGATGTAGCTCATCATGCACGGCCGGTCCAAGGTTGAATGAGGCCTTGAGTAGAATTTGATTTAGGGGCCCCTCTTGCTTCTAAGAACATCAGCACCACTAACAGCATTTCAACATTGATTTAGTGAAAACTGGGAGAGGGGAGCGAGTTAAATTGATTAAGTAGTCAATTATAATTGTAGCTTACTAAGATGCATTACTGAAAAGCTAACACCCAAAGATTAATAAGTCAGCGATCAACCTGAACTCAGCAGCCTAAGATCAATATGAAATACTCTTATGACTAGGCTTAACACAGTCTGCTTCAGTGAAGACAGTTACATATTTAGATCTATTGCTCTATTTTGCTTTTCAGAATATTGTTCATTTGTACTTTGCTACATCCCAGGACTTGGATCTTAATTTTTCAAAAAGAAAGCAGTGGTTAAAACACCACAGAGTAGATAATACCTTCACAGTATCTGAGTTTTTTTATTGCAGGCTGTTATTAACCATTGTAAGCATCCCTTTAAGAAAAATACCTCTGATACAGGCAGATTCTCTCACTTTTTATGTTTTGAAATTATTTTTTGTGGTTCATTGAATTCCAAGGTCAGATTTTTTTTTCTTCATCTTTGTTGCTGAAATAAACATGTCTAGACCGACAGACTGAAAAAAATGGCTGTTATTTCATGAAGCAAAATGCTACGAACAATTACTTATTTACATTGCTATTCTGATTGTGCAAAAACACTTAACACTGACATCATAATAATCTACAAAATTTTCAGAAGACAGACAACAGGAGAGTATAAAGACAAAAGCATGGATGCACAAGAACAGACACTCAGGACAAGTTTTCTTTTTATTTTAGCTTTATTTTTGTTGTACTTTGCATGCTTAGATTGTGTTAGTTTTTGTTTGTTTTCCCCTTTAAAAACCCAAACACACTGTACTGAAAGTGGTTGTCTAAGGCGGCTGAGCGCAATAATTGGCCGCCAATACAGGTGTCAGCAGAGGCTGATTGAAGCCAAATAAAAAGAGCTGGGATGGAAGGAGGGCACACACTGGGTCTGCAGGCTACAGAGATGGATGCACTACAGAGCGAGGGGGGAAAGGAATCCGCACGTCAGTCGCAGAATACCGGAAGGTAGACAGACACACGGCCCGGTACGGGGAATTAGAGCCCGCGCCTGTAAGTAGCGCTTCTTCTCGATCAGAGATTACCGCAGGAAACATCCTCCAACAAAGTCTTGGTGGGGGATGCTGGCGTTTTCCTGCTTCTTTGTTTTAGCTGGATTGGGCTGAAAGGGGCGTGGCACACCGAGGAGTGAAGCAGTGCTTCAGTAGTCAACTGTGAGTCGATAAAAGAGAGTGCTGCAGACAAGTAGCGTAGTAAGAGGGGCCCAACCTCTGGCTCCGGTTACCACAAGTGGCCCCAACTGGTCACTTGTAAAGACAATTATTGAATCCTGGATTTTATTGGGAAAAAAATATATACGGTATATATTTTATTGGGTCACCACTAAGGTGATTTTTCTTTGTATTCAGAAAAATACAAAGACATTTTCTTAATACAAGAAAATTTGTATTAAACTGTGATGACAGGGATGTGAGTTACACATTCAGGTTTCCCTAGGAGTGAAACTTGCCTGTTTTGCTCCTTGGGTTTTTGAGTTGCTTGCTCCCCCTTGTGCCAAAGACAGACTGCGAGGCCATACTGGCCTCAAACCTGTGTGGTGAAGACTCTGAAGCTTGTGTTTGTGAGCTGTCATGGCCAGGTCAGAGATGTTGTCGAGGGACTTCCTGGATGAACAGGGTGAACAAACATTTAAATAAAATGCTTTTTTTTTTAAAGTGACATAACAGAACTCGACCCACAGAAACACATTTCCTGAAAACTGGAGCAGAATGTTGTTAGTTAGACTGTTAGACAGTTGGGAATGCATAGTTATTTGCTTTTATCATGACAGCTATTTTCCTTCATCAATGTTATCACCTTGTCAATGTTGTCTATGATTTGTTGAAATGTTTTTAAAAAAACATTCAAATATTAATACTTTATGACATGGATTAGAGAATAAAGCAAGACACAGATTCTGTTTACATTTATAGAGCGAGACTAGAAGCTCTTGCTTTCTTTTTGGATTACAGAGAGCTTTTTATTGTTTTGAACTGTCTGCCTCTGAACTCTCCTTTCATGCATTTCATCACTTAGCAGAGATTCAGCACATTAAAAGATGCCATTGTGTTAAATTACACTGAAGTAATGTAGCCTGTCACAGCAATCCGTCTACTCCATCACCTGTGAGACTTCTGTCTGGGGGAGCACACACAGTTCATTACACTTTTGCCTCTAAAGTGTAAGAAAAACACAATGATGCCTTACTTAAGTGTTCCTGTGTTTTCTCTGCCTCTGAGGGTACCACCCTGCAGCCGACCCTGACCTCCGACCTCCCTGTGGAAGGGAAAAGACAGGAACTCTTAAGGGATCAATAATATTACATCACACTGTATCCCCTGTGTTGAAGAGCTAATTTTTCTTCAGTTAATCTGCCTCCTGACCATGTGCCAGTTAGGTGTTGTTTTCATAGCTGCTGACAGCTGGTCCTTATCATGAGGTCAGGACACAGTTTTGGCTTTCAGCATCACTTCGGCTGATGGGAAATATTGGTTTTATCTTTGCAGTTTGAACAAGAAGCAGAAAAAATGTGTAACATCATCATGCTCTGAATGTGCTTTCACATAAACAACTGTCACAAATTCGTTGAGATTTTACCTCCAAATTTCAGGATCTTGGATTGTTTGAGTTCATTTTTATGTTCTTTAGTTCATTTTCTTTGGCTGATAAGAACTTCTGATCCAACAGTAAATAAAGGGAACACATTATTGTCCCCATCTCTGAATTAAACCAATTATGAAACAAGTAATAAAAATTACATTTTGTCAAATGCCATAATCAAATTCATCAAGATGAATCATCAGACATACATCAAAAATTTTGATCAATGTTCCCATTATTGAGAATCAGAGGCAACCTTGACTTAAAGGAACTCAGTATCTTGGCTGTTTTGCAGTTTTTTGTTTGTTCCAGATTAGTGGTGTATAGAAGCTAAATGCTTCTATGCACCACTATGGTTCTGGTCCATGTATGGTTCTGGTGATTAAGAACAGACCAGAAGCAGAAGAACCAGAGGTCTGGAAGGTTGATACAACAACAGCAGATATTTAATATATTGTGGTGCTAAGCTGTTCAGTGACTAACAACAATATTTTAAAGTTTATTCTTGGAGTGGAAGGACTTTAGAACTGGGGGGATGTGCTCTATCTTCCTGGTTTTAGAGACAATGTAAGCAGCAGCGTTCTGAACTAGCTGGATTTTTTAGGCAGACATGTGAAGACACTGTTGAAGTAATTAGTCTGACTAAAAATAAATGAATGAGGTTCTGGAGAAGCATGGAAAATACAGTAACAGTATGATTCCATCCATCCACCTGCTAATCTGTCAGAAGACCCCAGACTCGTTACAAACCTGTTTCATATACTGGTTCTGTTCCGTCTTCAATTCAGCGTTTCAAGCTTGCTTTATCTTTGCTAGTGACCAACTATGGTGTTAGTTCTATTTGTAGCATCAATTGCTGAGACTGTTATTTAGAGCTGACTACCTCTCAAAGATAGTCTGTTTATAAAATTGTGGAAACATTACTAATTTTCATAATCCCCAGTCTGCCATTCTGAACTTTATTTATTTAAGGGAAATACATATCTTAAATCCAGTTAAATGAAGATAAAATACTCATCTTAAAGAGAGTAATATTAAATCAAGTATTATTCTTCAGAAACCGTACAATTTAGTCAAGAAATTGTTGTCATGGCTCTATTCTACAATTTAAGACATGAGGCACTAATAGGGAGCCTTAAAGCTAGTCTGTAAACAGTGCTACTGGAGCTATCAAAAGGAAATGGGGAGGTTTTGGTATTATGTGTAAAAACAACCATAGAAAATACTGTAAGTCTGCATTATTTTAAGCCTGGAAAAGTGGAAACAAGTATTGTTGAAGAAATGCAAAGCTTAAGTTCAGCATGGAGGCAAAGGCAAAAAATGTTTGTTTCTGATGACTTTCTACTGATAACTGATGAAAAAAAACCATTTTGGATTAGAAAACTACATCAAAAGCATTTTAATACAGAATTTTGGGCTTAATGAAAATAATGTTTGATACCTACTTAATGTTTGTTTATTTCAAAAGGTTTTTATGTGACAAATGACAAATATCAGAATGCATGCTGTATTTTACTGAAAATGGCTGTACTATGTCAATTTCAATATTCACAAAGGCAATTTGACAGATTTTTATTGACTAATGATCTGTTTGACCTCAGCTGGAATTTTATGATTTAAACATTAAATCCGAAGTCAGGCCAACATACAAAACAAAAGACAAACCTCTTTGGCCCCAGTTGAAAGCTAAAAAGGATTGAGAATATACATAATGTGAGTCTGAAAAAAAAGTGTAAATTTGACATAAAATAGGTAGAAATCCATTGAGAGAATACACAGTATGTTGCTTATACCACAAGCTGGTTCAACTACTTTGTGCTCCACTTGTACATTGAGCCCATCATCAGATGATCTTTTCCCTTTATAGTTTTGCAGTTATCTTTACTTGTACGATGTTATTCTTCTAAATCTTTGAATCAAACATAAAAGCAGATTCTTATTAACAGAAACAACAGGAAGAGAAAATATCTGCATGCATTTTTAAGCAAATGCTTGGGCATCAGTATCAACCTGCCTTTATCTCCCTTGGTTAGTCTGTGCAGTGTCTATGTATGTTTTTCAGGCCACCCCAGCAGGAGAGGTTTCATTAGGCACATTTCATCCCGATGATATCACAAACTCCTTGACCTCTGTGACCCTTTAATCTCCCACACAGGCTAAAAGCAAACTCTCCTAAAAGAAAAGAAAGAATAAACAAACAAGAAGTTGGAGTAGATAAAGTTCAAAGCAGATTTACTGAAGGTCAAAACTTTTGGCTATTTTTATATCAATATTATATCATGTATATTTTTAGCTGTTTACTTATTTGACCCTGAATTTGTCTTTATGCAACTGAGAGGACATAAAAACATTTCCTCACCTCCCAAGAAAGACCATAGTCTATGTGAGGAACTCATTCTGTCATCACCCACACACACAGTCCGTCAGGAAAACAATATGTGTAAAATAATGGCAACATGTTTTTGTTGTTGTTGCCAGAATGACAGGTGATCATCCTGAGGACTGCAATTAATATTTAATTAACCTGATAGGCTGGGGAGGCTGACTTGGAGCAAAGTGAGAGCACACAGTGAAAGAATCAATTTAAAAATGTAGAAGGAAACTATGGAAAACTCTAAATCATAAGTCATCTGTGAATGATTGAAAAAGCTAATGTGTGTTGTGCTGCAAACCCAATATTCAATTAAAAATGGTCCATTTCATCCTCTCATCCTTAGCTGTTGCTCTTTTTGAGGCAACCATGTTCATATCCAGTCGTGGTGCATGAAAGGAACCTGCATGGCGCCTTGCTATTAGGTTTCTCTGGCTGCTAGATTCAGTCAAGGAATCTCTATTGTTTGCTAATAAGTGTAACAGATGTAATTCCCCTTTAATTGATTATACATCCTCTGGTGACCTCTTAACCTTATCTCTCCTGTAAACTTTTCCTAAATGAAATCCAGCTTTCTCCTCGAATTATTCTGAGACGCTCCCCTGGAGAGTCTGACATTCCAGCCTTTCCATGCCCAGTCATATCTGGAAATAAACATAGCACCAAAAGAGGGGGTTGCATTCCAGCATTAAGGTCCCCTCTAGCAGAACTGCAGAAAATGTACACAAGAGGAGCAGGCCGTCCTGTCTTACTTTTTTGTATCAGTTCTAAATCTTTTTGTTCATCTCCACTTATCTGCCTTCTAAGCTTGTAAACCACTTTAGTGGAATAGCTGAACCCTCACAGAAGTTTCAAGCACAGAAAAAAAGAGAAAATGATTTAAGTTTTTGTTTTTACAGATGATTCAGAGCGTAAATTAAAGTGACTTGCCTGTCAAATTTCACTGGAAGTTCTTAGAGCATCTGTACAACAGATTCCACTGTAAAAAGAACTGGAATGAATCATAAAAAAAAAAAAAAATCTAAGACACACCTTAGAGCAAATAAACCATTTTGAAAAATTAAAAGACAAATCTAAAAAAGACAATGATGTAAGTCCTAATAATACATTACTATTTTACAGTGTTTAGGTATGAGTAATGAGTTGTTTCATTTTCAGATTTACTTATTTGAAATGTTCAAATCACCGGCAATGTTTTCAGACACCCTGGAAAACCAACTGGGAGTCCACCAGCAAAATTAAGGAAAAGAAAAGAAATAAATATTAAGTAGAAAATATTTAAAAAGTAAATGAATATGACTTGGGATTGTCTATTCAATTCAGTTTGGTTTATTTATATAGCGTCAATTCACAACAAATGTCACCTTGTGGCACTTTATTAAAAAAGAAAGAGAAAAAGATCATTTCAATCACACTAAGCAGTGCAGAAACCTGCAACTGTTACCCTCAAAATGCTCACATCAGGGTGTAACTCTGTTGCAAGATGGTGGAAGAGGATGATGGGGGTAAAGGGGCTGATGCACCCACAGATATGCGACCTGAAGGCCCTTTTTGTGCTAAGAATAAGGCCAAAACTTAAATGTGAATCCTATACAGTCTTCTTCTTTAAATTAGGATTTACTTCCTGATGGGGCTTGCCATATTAATAGTACTTTTGAAAATAAACCTATAGCAGGTATTAAGCATACTAACATATAAAAATATATTAAAACCTCAGTCACCCTAATTAATCTATATAATGTCTTTCACTTGATGATGGAATTACTGAAAAAATAACTTTTCAGACATATTCTATTTTATGGAATGGGTCTGTACATTTGCTCAATGCTTGCCTACAGTTGAAAACAGTGACAAAATAATAATAGTAATAATAATAGTAATAATATCACAAAATATTGTGATATCACAATAGTATTGTTTCCTGTTATTACCTGATTTTATGAAGTGTTTAAAAACAATGCCACCTTTGTTAAACAGGTGGCATCCCATCACAGTTCCACACTGGAATTAGCTGAGCTCCTGAGAGCTCAGTTCTTTCACAAATGTTTGCAAAAACAGTTTGCATGCCTAGGTGCTTCACTTTATACACCTGTGGCCAAGGAAGTGATTGGAACACCTGATTCTAACAATTTGGATGGATGAGCGAATACTATTGGCAATTTACACTCACCAGCCAGTTTATTAGGTACACCATGCTAGTACCTGGTTGGACATCCTTCTCCCTTCAGAACTGCCTTAATCCTTTGTGACATAGAGTCAACAAGGTACTGGAAACATTCCTCAGAGAATCTAGTCCATATACGATAGCATCAAGCAGTTGCTGCAGATTTGTTGGCTGCACATCCATGAGGCGAATCTCTTGTTCCACTACATCCCAAAGGTTCTCTATTGGATTGAGATCTGGTGGCTCTGGAGACAATTCCAGTACAGTGAACTCATTGCCGTGTTCAAGAAACCAGTCTAAGATGATTTGCACTTTATGACATGGCAAGTTATCCTGCTGGAAGTATCCATCAGAAGATGGGTACACTATGGTCATAAAGGGATGGACATGATCACCAACAATGCTCAGGCAGGCTGTGGCGTTGATATGATGCTCAATTGGTACTAATGGGCCCAAAGTGTGCCAGGAAAATATCCCCCACAACATTGCACCACCACCAGCCTAAACCGTTAATACAAGCCAGGATGGATCTATGCTTTCATGTTATTGATCCTAAATTCTGACCCTACCATCCAAATGTCATAGCAGAAATCAAAACTCATCAGACCAGGCCACGTTTTTCCAGTCTTCTATTGTCCGATTTTGGTGAGCCTGTGTGAACTGAAGCCTCAGTTAGCTGTTCTTAGCTGACAGCAGTGGCACTCAGTGTGGTCTTCTGCTGCTGTAGCCCATCCGCCTAAAGGTTCGATGTGTTTTGCGGTCAGAGATGCACACTGCATACCTCGGTTGTCTTGAGTGGTTATTTGAGTTACTGTTACCGTTCTATCAGCTCGAACCAGTTTGGCCATTCTCCTGTAACCTCTGACATCAACAAGGCATGTGTGCCCAGAGAACTGCCACTTACTGGATTTATTTTTATTTTTTTTGGACCATTTTCTCTAAACCCCAGAGATGGTTATGCGTGAAAATCTCAGTACAGCAGCAGTTTCTGAACTACTCAGACCAGCCCATCTGGCACCAACAACCATGCCACATTCAGAATCATTTGAATCACCTTTCTTCTCTATTCTGAAAGGTTTGACGTGCAACAAATCATCTTGGCCGTGTCTACATGCCTAAATGCATTGAGTTGCTGCCATGTAATTGGCTAATTCCACATTTGTGTTAATGAGCAGTTGGACAAGTGTACCTAATAAAGTGGCCAGTGAGTGTAAAGTATGTGTGTATGTAAACTTGTGACTTTGAGAATCCTTACAAAACAGTAAAAAGTTACTCAAAATGAGAAAATTTTGTTTTGTGTGTTTTTATGGAGTGTGTGTCAAAAATCTGGTTTCACTGTATGTCTTTTCTTAAGGGACATGTGCTTTGTCCTTGAAAAAGCGACAACTCTGTTTTAAAATTAAATAAAGTTTGTCACATACGTTACAGTAGAAGAGTTTGCTCTGACTCCAGCCAGCTCTGTGGTCAGTTCTGGTATGTAAAATAAAAACATCTTAGGTAAGTTCTCCAGAAAGTTAAGGTAACTCATGAAGCTGCTTGTCTGTGCACTACACTGATTTCCTCAGTAATACAGAAGTTGTCATCGTAGCTACAGTATTTAGCCTCTGTGTGTAGAGTGTAATTTCCTCAGGCATGCTGACAAACCTGTCGGAGGCAGCCTTTGTCCCATTGTCTCCAATAAGTTTACTGACTACTTATTCAGTATTTTTTCTATAAAGAATCTTCAATATGTGGCGGAGAAACAAACCTCTGTGTCATGATTTCAGCCCTTCAGCTCCACCTTGACTGTGCTGATTACTCATTACCCTCACCTGCACTGTGCTGCTCCCTATTTAAACAGCTGCTCACCTCCTACTCAGTGCGAGATCTTCTGTTGCCCCAGTCAGCTTTCAAGCCTTGTCTCATGTTTCAAAGTTTTCTGGTTTTCTGATCCTGCCTGTTTTTGACCACAGATTTTTGCCTTGTCCTTCGGCTGCTGGAAGATTTCTGACCTACTGTTGATGAACTCTGCCTGTCTCTGACCTTGCTTCAAGTTTTCTGATTGCTGGATCTTCATTGCCTGTGGCCCTCCCGTGAATGAACCTGGATCGTTCCATGACTCAGCCTCTGGTTGGTGGATTTTGTCCCTGTCATCTGTTTGTCCCCTGAGCCCTCAAGTCCTCCCTTTGCCATTCACCCTACTCCTCCCCAGCTGGATCCCAGACCCCTGTGGACATCCCCCTTCCTGACCTACCAGCGTGACCACACCCTGTTTAGCCCCTTTTACACCATTATTTTGTAATAAAGACATTTGGTGAACCTAACTCTGGTGTTGGCTGCGTTTTGGGTTCTGGCTGAATTTGCTTTTCCGTTACAGTAGAGGACAGTCATTGCGTTTTTCTCCAAGAACAGCTGTTTGTGGAACTACAAGAACCGGGATCATCGATGGAAAACCCTGGAGCGCCTCC
The DNA here is from genome assembly GCA_903066825.1 of Alfaro cultratus. NCBI lineage: Eukaryota > Metazoa > Chordata > Actinopteri > Cyprinodontiformes > Poeciliidae > Alfaro > Alfaro cultratus. The sequence continues at coordinate 2,245 of CAEFZX010022538.1, read as the reverse complement.
GGATCCTGCTCTCCTCCCAGCTGCCTCCGGTTCCGTTCACAGTGGAAGACATCAAGAACAAGTTTAAGAACCTGCGTACGACGTTCCAGTGCCAGTACAAGCTGGTGCGTCTGAGCGGCGATGCCGGCTTGGTGCCGCAGTGGAAGCACTACCAGCAGCTGAGCTTCCTGCAGGGCTGCTGCGAGCCAGAGGAGGGCGCCGATGAGACGCCGCCCTCCCCTCCTGCAGAGGAGAACTGGTTCCCTCCCGCCTCCCCCGGACTTGGCTTCTCCTTCCTCCACTCCTCTTCCTCAGGCGGCGCCGCTGGGAGGAGCTTCTGGACGGAGGACAGGGAGCGGGAGCTCATCGCCTTCTACGCAGAGCACGGCTATCTGTGGAACAGGAAGTCTGAGAATCACAACAACCGGCAACTCAGAAAGAAACTCCTGGAGTCCCTCAGGATCTTGCTATCAAACTAGCATTGGAGGAATGGAGGCACTGGCTGGAGGGTTCCACACATCCTTTTACTGTGTGGACAAACCATAAGAACTTGGAATACCTCAAGTCTGCCAAGAGACTGAACCCACGCCAAGCTAGATGGGCACTTTTCTTTAGCAGATTTGACTTCACCCTGGCCTATCGACTTGGCAGCAAGAACGTCAAACCAGATGCCCTTTCAAGACTTCATCAGCCTTCTGATTCTGTTGACCATGACTACATCCTTCCCTCCAAGACTAGGCTAGCCCTTACCAGTATTGAGATTTGCTCAAGAGGAGTCATCAGAAACAACCACCTCCAGTTCAGTGTCCTAGGGGTCTTCTGTTTGTTCCTGAAGAAATGGTGTCTAAAGTCCTTCAGTTCTGTCATGGCTCTAAACTTTTCTGTCACCCAGGTATAACGAAGACTCTAGCGGTGGTCCAGTCAGGATTCTGGTGGTCCACTCTCAGAAAGGACACACGAGAGTTTGTGTCAGCATGTGCCACCTGTTCCAGAGTTAAGCCCTCCAGACGCCCCCCAGCCGGTCTACTGAGGCCTTAGCCAATTCCACATCGACTATGGTCCCACATCTCTATGGATTTTGTCACCGGCCTACCTCCTTCTCAAGGTAACACTGTACTCCTCACTGTGGTTGACAGATTCTCCAAAATGACCCACCTCATCCCCCTACGCAAGTTGCCCTCAGCACCTAATCTCGCTGATGTGAGGGCCCGAGAAGTGTTCAGACTCCATGGCATTTCCCGTAACATAGTTTCTGACAGAGGACAGCAATTCATTTCCCGTTTCTGGGGTGAGTTCTGCACCCGTCTTGGCATTGACGTGAGTCTCTCTTCAGGTTTTCACCCTCAGACAGATGGCCAGACAGAGAGGATGAATCAGGAGGTGGTTCAAATTGCGCATCCTTTGGATGGATGCTCCCAGTCGGTGGTCCCAGAACTTACCTTGGGTAGAGTACGCCATCAATCGATTACTATCAAGTGCCACAGGTCTGTCACCATTTCATGTTGTTTATGGCTATCAGCTGCCTATTCTCTCTGTTCAGGAAGGGGCTACCCAGGTTCCTGCTGCCCATTTATCTGCACGTCGTTGCCTCAGAGTCTGGAGAAAGGCCAGAGCGACTCTCTGCAAGACCTCTGCTGTTTATACACGTAATGCCAATCGCCACAGATCCCAAGCCCCAAGATACCTGGTGGGTCAGAAGGTTTGGTTATCCACTAAGGATTTACCCATCAAGGTAGAGAATCGCAAGTTGGCACCCCGGTTTGTGGGTCCATTCCCTGTTGCCAAGGTTATTAACCCAGTGGCTGTGCGTCTCAATCTGCCTTCTGCATTGCGTGTACACACCACCTTCCATGTCTCCAAGCTCAAACCTGTGGTCTCATCGAGGTTTTGCCCTCCTTCCAGGCCCCCTCCACCCCCCCGACTCATTGACGGAGCTCCTGCCTTTACTGTGAGACGCTTGCTACGTTCTCGACGTTGGGGCCGTGGCATCCAATACCTTGAGGACTGGAAAGGTTATGGTCCTGAGGAGAGGTCCTGGATATCTTCTCGCCTGATCTTGGATAAGGGCCTCATCCTTATCCAAGGATGAGGTCATGATGTCATGATTTCACCCCATCAGCTCCACCTTGGCTGTGCTGATTACTCATTACCCTCACCTGCACTGTGGTGCTCCCTATTTAAACAGACATCTCAGTGCGAGATCGTCTGTTGCCCCAGTCACAGCTTTCAAGCCTTGTCTCATGTTTCAAAGTTTTCTGGTTTTCTG
>CAEFZX010022536.1:42322-85153 GCA_903066825.1 Alfaro cultratus | reverse complement strand
AATTAATCAAGAAATAACTGAGATGAGCTAACCCCCCCCCCCCCCCCCAAAAAAACAAAACAAACAAAAAAAAAACTTTGCCACCCAACCCAACTCAAATGTTTGAAAATGTGCAATTTAGTTGTGGTTGGATCTATTTCAGTTGTAATGTTTTCAGACCACTTGGTTATTCTACTGTTTTTGCTGTTGTTTGCTGTTGCTTTACTTGGTTATTCTTGTAAACTTTATCTGTTTGGTTGTCCACACTGTCTGTTTTTTATGGACTAATTGGTGAATAAAAGTTTTAAAAAGACAACTTGAATACATAAGTGTGTCTTTCACATATAATTTTATAATTCATACAATCCAAACTCTTTGAAAAACATGTTTACCCTCTCGCCTGTGGTGGCGCTGCACCAAGAACTTCTGAAGGAAATGACAAGAAACTAAATCAGACATTATGATAACAAAATTCTGTTATAGTGCACAATGGTTTGAATTGTGCAATATTCAGTGCAGTGTAATTGAATGCAATAACACTGCAGTGTTAATGAATTGTGCTAAAATCTGCAACACTACAGATTTCAATTCTGCAGTGTTGCAGAATTGAAATCAGACTCATCGATTTCTAATTTTAAGAGTTGAATGAAGTATGTATTTTTTCATGTGAACCCATCAAAAAAAAGCTCTCGCCTTTGTTCCATTATTTTGTTTATTTTAATCTTTTTATTCTATGATAGAATATTTAAAAGTATTCTTATTTCTTGTTGAATTAGGTTTCCAATTCAGTCTCAGCACACATAGTACTGAGACCCCATTAATAGAAATACAGAACAATCTTTCTGTCTTGCAATTCAGCTGAAAGAAAAGCACCATTGTTGCAGTACATGAAGAACCTGAGGCTATTTTTATACATAAAGTTCACTTTAAATGCGTTTGTCATTCTCTATGCTCATTACTATGCTTATTTGTGTTTCTTGGGGAATATAAAAATGAATGTCCTCGTTGAGTCCTGGATTTTGTGAGCAATATCCAAAAATTTATATACAAAGAAAATAATAATTCAGAAAAATCATGAAACAAATTGAAAAGCAAATACTATCCACAAAATGTTCTCAATTAGACGTTAGAAATAAATATTGAAACAGAGCACATTTACAGTTACAAGCAAAGCAACTAAGCTTTTAACCTGATTTGGATTAAATGGACATTATTTATCACTAAAACTCCTGAACCCATTAAATATGTTGGCTGTTCAATGCTAATGGTTATGAACGTTGGAATATAACATGCTTTTAAACCTCTCAGTGGTGATATTGTTTTAAACTGAATAGCAATTTAGAAGAAATAGCTATGAAATGTTTTAGGTTCATTAACGCTCTGTAAGGCTGAATCAGAGATTATCTGTCATGAAAAGTCAAGTTTTAGAAAAGTCCAATGATTTGTGGAAGGAAAAAGAAATTCTGTTTTTTATCAGAAATCAATAAATGATGAGTGAATCTGTATAATATTCTTTAATTGTATTTTAGTCACAATGGTACATACAGTTGCAACCAGACGTTAACATTAATTGAATAAAAAGACATATACTTCTTTGTTCTCAGTGTCTGAAGTTAAAGGGGCAGTATTTTGTCTTTTACACATAGTGCCATTTTTATAGCAATAACTCCTTGTAATTGAGCTTGTGTTTCTTTAAAACTCCTTCTCTTTTCTGAAACTCCACCTTCAAGAAGTCATTACAACGTTGCTCCTTTACAACAGTTAAAATTGCCAACTATTTGCTAAGTGCCATAATAACGAGAGGGAATCTATCAGCAGTTTATCTATTAATGTCTTCATAATTAGAGGTTTACATACATTTGTTGAGTATTTAGTAGCATTGTTTTAGAACCATATCTTCAACAAGATTCTCACAGCAGTTTACTGGTATTCTGGCCCAATCTACCTGACAGAATTGCTGAAAGTTTAGACTGATTTAACTTCAGACACAGAGAAAAAAGTATCTTTTTTTATTCTGTGTATGGAAACTTCTGGTTTTAGCTATAATTTGTTATATCTAGTTTGTCTTATTTAAGTCAAATAGTTATATTTTAGGTGCCTTTAAAGCTTTTAATTCCAACCAAATGATAAAACCTTAAAGTTTAAGGAATGCCTTATAGATTACCAATATCCAAATGGTGGAGAAATTGAACCAGGGAACCAGTTAAGTCAAAGATATGGATATCATTTCAAGAATTCTTTTGGGAATTCTTGAGGTCAGCGACACTCCCATGAAATTTGATGTACCCATTCATAAATTTATTTGTCAAATAAATAGTTAAATCAATTCAGTCTCTGAGAAGATGATTTAAAGTGCTTGGCCTTGTATACTGTGGGCTCTAACGTAGAAGTTTAATATTTCTACGACCTTGTGGCAATTTCACCATGAAATAAATGGCCTGAAAACTTAGTGGTCATACTGCGTTATTGCGCAAGTGACCACAATAAGTCACACAGATTGCATTTTAATCAGTGTGAATGTTGTGTGGGAAAAAAGAAAAAACAAAAAAAACAACCTTGATGGTCCAGTGTTGGCACTGTGAGTCAAATGGTGACAGAGACTTATCTCACCTACCACAGAGACAAGTCAATCTGTGTGTGGCTGCTGCCAAGTACTTGTTGTCGCTTGGTGTCTCTGCTGGAGGAAGGGTCACACTCATCATGCTTCCTGCTAATACAGCCTGTCCCTCACCTTTCTTAATAGGCTGTGCCTTCGCCAAGTGAACTAAAATGTTGCTGTGACTCATGGGCTGCTTATTCTGCACATTAGAATATTTATGCATTAAAAAAGCAATGGTGCAAATAACATTGTAGCTAAAGAGTGAGCCAGAATAATGAAATATGCTATATTCTGCCATGTAAAAATTACATGGTGCATCTAAAAGTCATTGGTTTGATTCCTTAGTGGTTTTATCTGCAAGTAGTATTGCAATAGATTGCAATATCAGGATTTAAAATGAGCCCCTAACAATTTTTCATGATTGAGAAAAAAACCTTCTCTATATTTATGCTGAAGATTTTGGTGAAATAAAATAAATCAATCTACTCAATTATGTAAGAAGAATAAGACTCTTATTATTTCTGAAGCCTGCTGCTTTTATAGCAATTTATAATGGTGTATTTGTGGCTTATTTTGTGAAACTGCTCTTTCTACCAGTGTTCAGCAAGTTTTAAATTTGTTCTGGCCAACTTTTGTAACTCACAAGGTCAAAGTCCAGTGCCTACTTCTCAGCTTGGAGAGCTGAATTTTCCAGAGGCGACATAAGGTCATGGAAAGCATAGGGTTCTAATAGCGGTCAGAAGCTAGCTTTCACTACAGGCCAGAAAATGACGAAGCTTTCATAACTGCAGCTCTGCATGGACAGGACTGAACAAATCATCAGTCACATGGGTGTGATGGGGTGTAAGCGGTGGGCACATCCAGATCGGGATTGAGAGCTGACTGATGGGTTACTGCGGTAAAGCTCTAACACTGAAGCAAGGTATCTATTAATGTCAGTCCTACTTACCAAGCCCAGGGCCTGGGGTCCTCATAATGCGATGGAAAATTTTTCTTTTACCAAAAAACCTGATGGTTGATCAATCACGTGAGCTACATCACAGCTCCTTACAGGTTTGAGGGTCAAGAAGTGCAAAAAAAATAAAAATCACAGTGAACACATGTTACACACATCACTACTGGATCTTTCCACATCTTTAAATGGCAATCATTTTACCTGTGTGTTAACACATCGCTCTAAATTCAGGCTGTATGAGATTTTCTGTCCAGGTCTCAGTATTGCAGCATGTGCTGAAAAGTGAAAAGAAAGTTGCTTTAATGTTTATTTTATAGCTGTTCTCCTGTATACCAACAATGCCATAGCAGGTGGATGTGGATGTGTTACTTTCCCAAACATCCATGAGGAGATCTCTGTTCCACTGTGTGACTGGGTTGACAATTGGAGTACATATTGTTGTGTTGAAAACATTTGGAATGATTTAAGTTTTGTGACATGATGCAAAAATCCATTGACAGCAAAAACAGGGAAATGTGTTCTTTTACTCAAAGTAGCATCATTGGTGTGGCAGAAGGCATTCAGCATAGTCTCTACTCCTGTAGTCTGTTTTTAGGTTTATAGTGTTATGCATTCATGGATTAGCTATTGACAACAAGTCATTTTTGACCAGGCTGTAACCACTCACTTATTTTTTTTCTTTAAAACTCAGAAATTGCTGTGCATAAAGATCAAAAGCTACAGAAATATTCCGACTAACCCATGATATCAATCACGCCGTGACCAAACTCACAAGAATCATCCACATTCTATTGCATGGTTTAAACTAAGAAAAAAAAAACTTCAATTTTAGACTCTTGAACATTTTAAAGAATGTCCTATAGATTACTAACATCCGAATGATGGAGAAACGGAACCAAATAACCAGTTAGTGCAAAGACATGGACTTCACAAAAGCTTGTTTTCAGACATTTTTGAGGTCAGCAAGACTCACTATATTGTTAGCATGCATTTGGCTGGTGAATGAAGAAATGTTAATCAGCAAATCATGCACAGATTTCTCCTTTCTGAAATCTTTGACTTCTAACATGGTTTCAACATGAAAACTATTTTGGCTCTTCCTAAACCTTTAGGCACTAATCAAAAGGACCCAGAAGCAGAAAAAACGTCACTATTCAAACAAAGATTTCCATGATAAGGCTACAAGTAATGACAGAATTCAATTTGTTTCCTTTGACCAATTAAATGGGGTCATGTGATTATTTGATACAAACCTTTGAAGCTGTACTTTGCTTTTAGCAAACACAGTTCACAATATCAAGGAAATCTTCTCATCTTCTTTCATCTTCTCATCTTTAATTATGAAAAGCATGCTATCATCATCAAACCTACCTTTCAGTGTTTTGTAGACACTTAAGTCCAAAGAAGATCATGTTTTGTTAATAATTTTGAGGTGTTTTAGGTTTTTAAAACCAATAATCATGTGACTGTCGTTCTCTGGATACAATAATCCAGAGAACAATTATTGTGTCCAGTCAAAAAAGTCAATGGCTTTAGATTCACTAAGTGGAATTTAAAGCCATTGAGTCAGGCTACAAAAGCTGGAGTTTAATAAAACATCAGGTTAGGTAAGCCTTTATGACCTTTCCCTAACAATATAGTTCTAATATTTTCATAGAAATTAAAAGTAAACAATGCCAAAGTAATTTTAAAGGTTTTTATTAAATAATCTTGCTTTTGTTGCCTATCCCCTCAAATTCAAGTGCTTCTTGCTTCCAAACTCTTCTACAAATATACTGAGTTTTTGAATCTGTCAGAATATAGAAATTACCTTTCAGATCCCAAAATGCGCCATGAGTCACCTTTAAAATGTTACTTGATCCAGCTGTAGAGTTGCTATGATGATTCCTGGCTCTTGAAATGACTCATAAATGTAAGAGACACTTTGACATGTTTTGCCTGCAACAGACGTCAGCATAAAATGCCATTTTCTTACTGAAAGAGAACAACAATATTTCCATGGAACAACAGAAATACTTAAAGTGCACATTATTGTGACAACTGATTATTTGTAATGGGGAGGAGATTGCTGGGTGAGCATATTTGCCCCTGCATTTGATAGTGCTTTGCTAGAAATGTGTTCTTTTAATCAAAGGTTTCTCCTACAAGATGAATGTAAAAAAAAATAGGGGTTGGGAGTAGTGATTGGAGCTATTTGTGTTGCTTTGTAACTTTTCTCCTAAATCTAATCCAAAATCTACCCATGTTTTTTTTTTTTTATCTTTTTCTCAGAAATAGTTTAACTGACTATTTATTTATTTTTTTGTCGTTTTATTTACAGGCAACAGCTTCTGACTGTCATGTGAATGTATGAAATACAGGCTAAATCTTAAGCTAATTTTATCTGCTCTTTCTGACAAGTAGATGCATCCCAAAGAACATTTTTACTTTTACAGAAAAAAATTGTCTTACTATTCAGTCATGACATTCCCCAAACAAGGCACTAGCTCTAACTTCCCTACAGTCTCCAAAAGTCATGCTGACATGATTAATATTGTACTCTTAAGAAAAGAATGAGAGGCTGCTTTTTGCACTTGCTTGTAAACACGAAAATAAATTTGAAAGAGGTGATCATGCAGTTTCACAAATGAGAAACAGTTATTGTTTAAGGTTAGTTCACACTGTTGGTACAAACCAGTCAAGAACAAAAAGAGTACAGGTAAACAGGGAACTTGGGTTTTAGAGAACAGCCAGGGTTATAACTGCCTTTTAATGTATAAAAATGAGTCAGAAAATACAGAATAAGAAAAAAATGATAGATAGATAGATAGATAGATAGATAGATAGATAGATAGATAGATAGATAGATAGATAGATAGATAGATAGATAGATACCTGTTTTAAGGAAAATTAATATGCATGCCAGTTTTTCTTATCTAGATAACAATCACTTCTCTCTGCATCAAGAGAGTGCTACATGTCCCCAGCTATTTGAATTTTAATTTGTATTTCTGTAAAATGTCACCCTCAATGTGATTTCCATATCTACCTCAAGCAGTCTCTAGTGAATGTGTTCTTTCCTTGCTCCGTCTTAGTGTTTTCTTTGTTGTGCAGTCAAACACCTTGTGCTTAATTGTTTTGATTAAAGCACTTCTAATTAAATGTACAGCAACTTCATTTGAGAAAGACGTTTTAATTGTTAGCAGTGGCCTGTATAATTTAAGGTCTCAAAAAAGAAATTGATTCTGTAATGGGACTCCCAAAGCTTATTGTATTCAGTTTTACTGACAAAAAATAAGAAAGTATTTTTGCATAAGAAAATAAAAACTATAGTATTTTAAAGATCATTAACTGTTTTAGTACCAATATGTCAAGTTAATGAAAGCCTTCTTTAAAGTTGATACATTTTTATTACTATTATTTTATTTTCTTTAAAGTACTTGATGACAGGTGCATTTCCTTGTCAAAATATGTACAATAATATTGAATAAGTAAATAAAAGCAGGATTTTATCAAAAAATATTTGTGTTTTCTATAAAGCATGCCAAAAAAATAAAAAAATACTGATTTTAGTAGGTTTTTTTTTGAGGGGATGCAAATGGATATCAACACAAAGAAATATGTATAAGGAGATTTATTGGTTTTGGTAAACCTTATGCTAGACGAACAACTTCTGATTTTCATGTGGGAACATTTTCATCCGGTCTGAAAATGTTCTGTTTCTCAGGAACTGAAAGGGATCGGTGGTGGTTTTGTATAATTCATTTAAAACTAGTGCTCTTTCTATATTTGTTACGTTTTGATAGATGTCTGCCTAGTTTCCTTTGAATGAATATAAATTTAATTCTGAACATATCATACTTCCATAGTTTGTAGATTTTTAGGCAATGTATGCCCAGAAAGTCTAGGAAGATGTGAATAAGTTTAATATGCTTCAAACAAAGACAAATAAAATTAGTTCTGATATCCTAAAACTTTACACAACCCCCTCAGGTGATTTTATTGCTTATTAAAAAAAGACTTGATATGAATAACAGACATCACATTTAGTGAAAACAAATGACATGATAGACCAGCTATTTATTGTCTTATTTGGAACAACAAATTCAATTGATTAACATCCTAGGTATATGCAGAAATAAAAATATTGTCTATTGTCCTATGGATCCAACAGACTTGAATTTTCTTTTAGTTTTATTTTTTTTAAGTAAGGACAAATGATTTGCCATCACTCTCTTGTGACACAATCCAGCCTACTTTATTCACTTTAAACTAGTAAATGGAAAAGTGATTTGCATTTCTTTTTAGTGACTGTTCAAAGGATCACTTCACTTTTACTTTGCAAGTGAATGGAATCCCAACCAGACTGTACTCTCTGTGCTATACCTTCAAGTTACAGCAAAGAAATATCATGCTTTTTCTGGATGTATGTGCCTCATTACACTTAAGCCTGGGGACAGTAATCTGTGGGATTACAAATAAGTGGGACTTGCTGCTAGAAGGCAGGATCTGTGCATTTTTGCGTGGGGAGAAGGAATTTGGCAGGCTGCTGTCAAGCCAGTGGATCAAAGTCCTTTTTCCACTGCAGTGGCTCATCACAACAACAGAAAATGAGAGAGAGAAAGAATATGAGAGAAAGAGTGTGAGAGAAAGGGGGGAGGGGGGAGGCAGAAATAAAGGGAGACAGAGATCCTGGAGGAAGACAGCTTACGCCACTCATGGTTGGCTTAGTGTGCACACTTGCCTCACATTTTAGATCCAAGACCCATACTGAGCATAGCTCAATAAAGCACTCAAGTCAGCAGGGGAGACTAGACGTGCTGTCAGTGTCAGTACATCCAAATGGATTTTGACAGTGACACATGAGCATATAAAGAAGCAATGTCTCCATGTAAAATGTAAAAAAAAGGGATGTCAACATTTGAAAAGCTTATGTTTAAAAAAATTATTCTAGACTTTTAAGATTTATCCCTGCAGAGAAAATTAGACAACCCTCTTTAAAAACAAATTGGGACGCTGTAAGAAATGTTAATAAATCAGTGTAGTTATTCTCACATGGATTAAACTTAATCTGTTTTCAGGAAATCTTGAAAAAAAAAAACTAAACAAATTGGAACCTTTCACCATTTTTATTTTTGAACCACCACTTGCTGGAATGTTTCTTATAGTGAATCATGTTATGCAATAGTTGAAAAATTTAAAATTTACTTAACAAGTAGGGATATGCTTTTCCAGATGGTTAGGGGGAAAATGCTTTATTCCAAATACAGGGCCTCTTTAGAATAGAATAGAAGAAATAGCTTTTATTGTCCCATAAAGGAAAATGTAGGCGTATCAGTAGCAAAAAGGTTCACACAAAATCTTGTCCTTGTTCCAACTTTTTAAACTGATGTTTAAATTCAATAAAATTACTATGAATATTTCAAGAAAGAAGTCAATGTATATAAGACTTGGCATTATTTTTGTTTGGGTTTATTGCCCTCTAAGCCATTACTGTGCAATCAAAAACCCACATTAATATTCTATAACTGCAAAATATTGAAAGTTGAAGTTGTCTTGGACAAAAACTGTGTCAACTCCACAGCCAGAAAATCTGAATAAATTCAGGTCGTCTCCACATAATTTGGGTATAAGGACTTAGCTCACCACAATGTTGCTCTATAAGAAAAGCCTTATTGTGTATAAGGAGATTAACTGAAAACACCTTCCATCATGTAAATTTAACACATCTCTCTTGTTCTTTAAGTTACTAACCCACAGGACAACTGAAGAGAAGAGTTCAAAGGTCCAGCTTTTCTATAAATATTTGCTCCATCTGTCATTCATAGCAAAAATTTCCAAAAAGAAAGCATCAAAAATATACTCTCGGTATAATCAGATAGTTTTAAGGATTGGAGCTTGAGCCTTCAAATAATATCCTGACAATCCTCTTTAAACAGTTTAAAAGTGATAAGGAGACACATAAGCCTAATTTACCAATATATGTCCTCACAAAGCTGAGCTCACACATTCAGAAGAGACTGAACATATGCAATCCTTTCCTTCATGTTCTCCACTAAAAAAGTAGCATTGTTCTGGTCAAAGTTCTTAAAAAGCTGAGCTCGACTCATTTGAACCCTGTTCATGCACAACACTGGTCTTGAGATATTGTAGAGGATACTTTCATTAAAACTGCAGAGCAAGGTGGACTACCTGGGATCCATTTCTAACACTTGTATTTTTCTAAAAGGCTGTGTGTGAATATAATACTATCTTTGTCAATTGGTTTTTGAATATTGAACATTTGGTCACCTTGGTCATGGATCACAAATAAAGGCATAGAGTCAAAAAATAACTTCAATTACATACCGTGCTCTTGAGTATGTTACTTTTTTGCACCGTTGTTCCAACTGAGCCACACAGGTCATTGACAATCTCAACAAAATGGCAGCATAATGCTTTTGTGGTTGATTATTTGGCCATGACTCTTTAATTAAAGAGAAGAGTGATTTGCTACATTTGTTGCTCAACACCTCCCAGTACAGGAGCTTTCATTCAAACACAAAGGGAAAATCTACCGTTGTTGAATTTTGCAGCAGATTATACATTTTTAAACACTCCCTGCACACCTTCTGTATATGTTGAAAGTTTGTTTCTGAAGTTAAGTAGCATCTGCAGAGCCTGTCACAGTTTAGGAAGACTTTTTTCTTCTGAGTGCATGCATCTCTTGGCATTCATTATTAATCAGAGTCATTTTTTTTCTGGTCTCATGATCGCTTTGATAATCAAGGTTGCTGATAGAAGAGCAGACTTTTAAAACTGATAGTTTGCATTTTGGCTATTCAAAGGACAAAAGTGATAATTAATTAAGCTGTAAGGTGAACAGGAAGTTCTGGAGCTATGCTCAGAATTGAGGAGGCTTCCTGGGATTTTACCCTTGAACCATTTAGTCACATCAGTCATTTTGAGTTATTAGGAACTGACAAAAGGCGTTAATCAGTTTCCTTTTTACACATATATAATGTGGTGGTTTCTTTTGGCAGAACAGAATAAGAATAGTTCAAAATGTATTTAAGAAAAACATTTGATTTCTGCATGATTACCTTAATCCAGTTAGGGAGTTCATTGATGTGTTAGACAAGCAAGTGTCATCGTTGCAGACATCACTCCACAATTAAATAGATTAACAGATTTGCTACTGACAGCTTGGTGTGAAATATCATGACAGACGTGTGCACATACAGTCTAATGCTTAGATGGGTTAGGACTTTTTGGATTGGAGAGTGATCAAAATGTTCTGGCAATGTAATCTATTTTATGTGAGCACTTTTAAATAGTGGTGCTGCAATCTGTAAGTACACAATCTACACTTAAGGTATAATACACATGATTATATTTTTGTATTTTTTAAACCATATTAATTTTGCTTTATATGTTTATTTGAATGTTGCCTTAATAAATTGTGATGGTAGTGGCCAGCGGTGGTCCTCCTCCTGCAATCACTTACTCTATTTATGCTTCCTTGGCATAAATATCCTAGAGAACAGGTTTCATTTAGTGAAGACATCATTTCTTCACATTTTTAGCTTGAGTGTAGCCCAGTCACATCAACTAAAGGAAAAGATCAAATACACCACAGCAACACTACTCCGTCACCCCATGTGACCACTGTGTGATTGACAGCAAAGACATAGCACATTCGGAAAAGCAATGGAAAACTTATTCTCAACACAACTGACACATATGTTCTATTTTTGATATTGTACTTTTGCAGCCTTGTTTAATGCAATGGTTCAATTGCCTATATTTAAAAAATATTTATTAAAAAACTGCAATAACACTGCACAAGTTGTAAAAGTGCCATCACTTTAAAAGATCAGTGGTTAAAATTTAAGTAAAGTCAGGCTTAAAGGACTGCTATGTCCACAAAGCTCCTCATTGGAGCTGCAATCACCAACAGTGCTTCCGCTTCACAATCCCTCCTCCCCCATCTCTTCCCCACACAGCTCTCCTAGACTAGTGGCAGCAGCAATTTGCAAACACCTGGTGGAAATGCAAGTCTTCTGACCATTAAATGATCTGAAAATCATATGAACTATTTCTTAGTTTAATGCTCATAAGAACAGTTGTAAACAGCATAATCAAATAGCGTTGTTGAGGTAATGTGCTGAAGGCAGAATGTCAGACAGAGCTGGCGCTTCTTGAAGAGACAAAGGTGTTAAATTGTGAAGTCAAATTTCTTAAGTTATTTTTGAGATACGCAGCATTTTTGTAACAAGTGAAGATAACTTGATTGTGCTTTAAACTGTCACTATGTCCCTGGGAAATACACATCACCGACCCTTCAAAGCTTTTACATTCAAAAAGTGGTTAACATGCATTTTGAGCTTGTGTGGCTTTATGACAAGGTTTGTGCCAGATGTACAGGACCAGAATTTGATAATGAAAGTGGGCTGCCTTCAGGCATGAGCACACAGACCATTAGACAATCGGAAATACTGCTATGCATATAAAGGCAGGGTGTAGAATTCAAATTTGAAAACTCATCTGTCTTTTTTTTTAAATGTTAAACAAGCCCTAATGTTAAACAAGATACCAACTTGGAATAATAATGAAATTTGTCAAAATATTGATTTAAAAAAGGTTTTTGTCAACACCTGCTGAATTCTTATTTTTCCCTCTTATCTAGATGTAAAGTGTATACTGTACAAAGATAAATTGAAATATCATGAGTCTGCTTCAAATGGTAGATGTTCATTGTAATCATTTAGTTTAGAAGCCCACAGGGTCGTGTCTGTCTTGCTACTACAGACGTGTAGCAAAGACACCTGCAAGGACACCAATACAAAGGTTTCACATAGCAGCAGCAAGTCACGACTCGGCAGCTAGGACGTTTTACTTTTCATAAACAGGATAAGAGCATCAACTGGCATCAGTGTTTTATATTTCTCAAACCTTAGACTTGAATCCAAAGGATAATTCTGAAAGTAACATCCAAACAACAACAAATGTTGTTTGTCCCATCAGCCTCATCTCTATCATCTTTATTACCACATGCATGTTCAAGACAAAGTACCAAACTTATGTGAGCAACTTTTTTACAAAATGAGGTTTTGCTAATGCTAAAAATGAGGTTGTAATGGATTCATTTCGGTTATATTTTTTATTGAATTAGGTTCTATTTGACTTTAATCTGAAGAGCCAAAATCCAGTGTTTCTATGTGTTTGTAATACATTAACCATGTTGACCTAAACTGGACAAACAGAATAAAAAGGAAAGAAAATATTTAACACCCTCTTTAAACTAAACAATCAAAGTATATTTAGGTATCAGGTAATAATTAAGTGTTTTGCTGGCCAAAGGTGGCGAGGAAGGTAGGAGTTAGTCTTACAAGCAAAGGATTGTCAGTTAGATTACTTGCCCCTATCTGTCTCTGTCGTTATGTCCTTGGGCATGACACTTCACCCACCTTGCCTGCTGGTGGTGATCAGAGGGGTCAATGGTTAGCAGCTTGGTTCTGTCTGACCTGGGCAGCTGTGGCTACAATCCAGGAGTTTGCTGTCATAAACGTGTGAATGTTTGCATGAATGGAAATGACTGATTCCACAGTAAAGGGTCTTTGAATGTTCTAAGAAAGAACTATGTAAGTATAATGTAATTTTGTTTCATTTAGCTAAGTTAAATAAAGAGTTTATTACAGGTTACTTTTTACATGAAATGCATGATCTCTCTATTTGTCTGGAATGTTTGTTGCCTGTTTGCTTAGATCTTAAAGACTTTTATTTCAATAAGTTGCATTATAACAAGGCATCTTTTTTACTAATCAAGTACTTGCAAGGTAAAAAGAAATATAACCATCAAAATTGGACAAAGCTATACAATGTCACAATGCTTTCAGAAGAAATGGGTCTGTAAAATGCCCCCATTATGTTTTCTAGTCATGGGCCTTTGTCCAGCAGAGCTTGAAATGTGCAACATGCCTCACCCAAACAAAGCTGGCACCCTGTAATAACTGCAATTTGTTTGACAGTTGAGATGCAAGATACTTAGCAGACTGTCAGGGTTTAAAAGTCTCTACACTTTTTTTTTTGTTTGTTTACAAGTTCCACAGAGGTGATTTTTGGGACAGAAAGCACTATAGCTAGAAGAAGTTATATCAAAGCTGGATTGTCTTGTACAAGAGCTCATTCTAACATGTAGTAATGTAATATTCATACCCCTTGTACTTTTTCATTTTACAACCACAAACTTCAATGCATTTTATTGAGATTGTAACAAAAAATATAGTTTTCAGATAAGAAACTATACCAATACATCTCAGAAAGTGACTTAATTACACAGGGAAAAATATTTGATGATTATATTTCAGATAAATTAAACCCAAAATTCAGTATTTTCATAAAATTAGATTATCACATTAAACTGAGGTTTTAAGTGTAGGTATAGAGTTAATCAGCAGAATTCCTTAATCATCAAAACAATGACAAGAACGACACTCTTAAATTTACAGATATCTGGATTTTGAATTAAGAAAATACAGTAGTTTTAAGAATTTCTTTTTCATGTCAGAAATGACCAATTTACTCTGTCATATTGGAAATGTTGGAGTTGGATGTTTTCAATGCAAATGTGTGCTGCTGTATATTGGAATAAAGTCTAATGCATCTATTCATTTTACATTCATTTTAGCTTTTTAAGGTGTTGCAACCCTGAGTGACATGCATCCAATAGTGTGCTCCACAGTCTTACTTTACCCATAAAAATGTATGCAGCACTAAAATGTAAGAATTTATTTGTTACCACTGAGGTTTGTCACACCCTACAAAATCTATGTACTCTTAAGAGCCATTAAATATTCTTCACTTATACAGAAGACAGGTAAGAAATGATTTAATGAAAAATAAGGCTGGTCCGGGCCTGAGAATGGTGGTTTATATTCCATACAATCAGTCTCTTGGCTGTATTGATCCACTTTAAAACCACTTAACTGTCATGAGGACACCGATGTCCTCATGGACCAATCGGATCACATGCAAGTGTTTTGAGGGTGACAGTTAAGGAATTATAGGATCAAATATTTAAAACTAAAACAATTAAGTTCATACAATTGTTCATTAGCAGGTGTAACAATGCAGAATTCCTAAATATAAATGTTTGCAAAATAACTTGTTGGAATCTTACATTATTTGAGTAAATTTATGCAGATGTTCATTTGAAGCAACAAAATGTATAACAGGTCATAGTGTGGAGAGGAATACAATAAAATTGATACAAGAGATGGAAAAGGTGAAATTATACACAGGAAAAATTCAGGACTTTGTGAAAATACTAAATTATAGCAACACTTCAGATTTTGTTAATGTGTTGATATT
Organism: Alfaro cultratus; assembly: GCA_903066825.1. Taxonomy (NCBI): domain Eukaryota; kingdom Metazoa; phylum Chordata; class Actinopteri; order Cyprinodontiformes; family Poeciliidae; genus Alfaro; species Alfaro cultratus. Next base: position 70,289 of record CAEFZX010022536.1, on the reverse strand, counting down.
CTCAATCTTCAATAGAGATTTTCAGAATGAATAAACAAATATTATAAACAGCACCAACATAATGCATATTTAATTTAAGTATGTGTAAAATATGCAGTGATGGCTCATAACTGAAAGTCATTTAATTTTGCTGTTTATTTTTGCCGCCTTGGTTGTGATCCTGGAGCTTCCAGGGGAGAATGTGTTTATGAGCAGATGGTTGGGTGAGCTCAGGTGCTGGCACCACATGCAGATTAGTGAATGTCAAGATGTAGCTGGAAGAAAATTGAGCTCCAACTGTTGCAGTGTCTTAAGCCTGGTGATTAATTGATGCAAAAGTAAAAGCCTTTGGCTTGAGGTCCCCAGAAAAAGAAAAAAATACCCTGCCCCTCCTAATGGAGTTGCAGAGGAATATTTCTTCTGCTCTGTGAATTTCAAAGTTTTGAGTATCGGACTGTGATGTTCTCAAAAGAAAGGAAAATGTTTCTTGAGATTCTCAGACTCAAGGAAATGTTTTCCAGTTACGGAATCATTTGAATGCCACAGATAGAAAATACAGTTGGGAAACATTGTCTTAGAGCATATGACACTGGCACACTTCACACAATTTAACAATTGATAAATGGAGAAATGTACTGGACATTTTTGATGAGAATCTAGAGATTAAAAATGTGTGACCTTTTTTCTGAGCCTGAAAAACATCCCTAACATACAGCCAATGAAACTCAAAATGGGTTACCAAAAAAGAAGCTAAAACTAGAAATCATTATCACATTTTCATTATCACACTTTTCCTACTGAGCAACACACTTCAATAGACTTTTCTCCTTCCAGAGTTGCTAAGAGTATGCCTTGTGTTACGGTCCACACAGGACACACAACATAAGGAGTCCAGACCAAGTTACATATAGCGCAGGGGTTTTATTAAACCCTAGTCTGGACACAGAGGTACTGGGAGTCGAGGCAAAATAAACAAAAGGGAGAAGTCACAAACCAGCCAGTAGTTGGCCGACGGATTCGGGCCGCTCCCCTCACCCTGCCCCAGGATCTTTCACCCTGCAACCAAAAACTGGAAAACCCAGCTTAGCCTACGATTCCCAGATCAGACAATTTAACAGATAGGTGGTTTAAGAACAGAAAATGACATCTATTAAAACAGGAGCAGGGTTCAGAGTAACACAAACACACAGGTGCTCACTCAAACTCCCTCGCTCACCTGGTGGGTGGGGCTTGATCCTTTAAAACCCCTTCCGGCCAATCAACTACAAGGAGAAAGCACAACAATTTATCAGGTACTCATTTACAAAAGTGACAGGGACACGTCACACCTTGCCAATCTAAAATTGTTTATGGTCTTTGAAAAGGCTTATGACCATGTCCAGAGATGTATTTTGTGAGGGGTGCTGAGAGAGAACAGGATATTTTGGTGGCTTTAAGCATCTAATTGATCCTTTTGCACCCAAAGCAAGAGCTGTACATGTGTTTCTTGGCAGAGTCAGTCTTGTTCCCTGTGCACATCGGACTCCACCAGGTCTACTCTTTCTTACCTCAGGATCTCATCTTTGTTTTTTTTCACACATGATGTGTCTGTTGGCTTTTTCAGGCCACAAACTTCAGTCTGCACTGGAGTTGTTCACAGCTGAGTGTGAAGCAGCTAGGATTAGACTTAGCTCTTTTAAGTGTGAGACCATGGTTCTCACCAGGAAAAAAAGATGGAAGTACTATAGGGTGACTTATCCAGGGTGACTTGTCTACAAGTGATAGCAAGATGGAACTTAAGATGGAAAGGCAGATTGAAACTTCTATATTGCTGTAATGTGGGTGGTGCTCCAGTCTGTTAAGATGTAGAAAGAACTAAGCCAAATAATGTTTTTGATTTCCCAGTCTGTCTAACTTCAGACACTCACCTATAGTCATAATATATGGCTCATGCTTGAAAGAAAAAAAATCATACAATTTGATGAAATTAACTTCTGGTGGTTGGACTCAAAACTCCAGATATTTTTTGATGTCCATTGGGATAAAGTTCCACATTTAGACAGCAACACCAAGACACCTTGAGTCAGCTGTAGCTGTCATGCCAGGTGAGTATTTGGAGCTGTAATTGCAAGTAAGTAATTGAACACACAAGCACTTTTGGCCCTTAGCTTTCCCTAAGGGAAGCTACGCTTCCACCTCAGAGTAAACGGTGACCCATCTCCGTCTCCCATGAACAAAGTGCTTACGTAACACATATATTCCTTTTTAGAAATTATCTTTGACTGAACATGTTAAGTAGCACAACGCTGTATAATGCTATTAGCAATCTGCTGTTATCTGCCCCTAAATTCACAGGATAAACACTGCAGCCTTGCGTTCTGTACATGTGTGCTTTCTCACTTGCAGAGTACTTCCACCCCTACATCGGGGTGAAACCAGGTTTCGCAAAGAAACCTGGTTTCAAAAAGTGCCAGCATGAGAGACTTCAGTCACTGGTAAACAAGCAGATGGATCACAACAAAAATATTATTGGTTACCTGAAGAGCGGCTCTGTGTAAATGGGGCCTTACAGATAGGGTGAGGAGTTCCTTTGAGGTGGTTCACACATCTGATCTGAAACCTTTAAACTATGACCTAATCTTGGATAAGTGCAAGACAATAGTGGATGAACAGAACGCACTTTTATGCCACATGAGGAGCAACTGGTAAAAAAAAAAAAGTTAAAATTCACTATTTTGATTTAAGGATTTGTTGTTCCCCCTGGTTTGTCTGTGGTGGACTTGATAATATTATATATCAAAGCTGTGACAGAGATATGAAATTTTATATATTGCCCTGGGACATTACCTTGTATTATTTTGGTTATACTTGAAAATGCAAAAATCACAGTTGGAACACTACGCAATATTTGATACTGACAAATGACAGCTCATGTTATAATGTTTGATACAAGATTTCTTCTTTCTGTATGGTGTATGTTTGCTACATGTTGGAGACACATGCATTCACAGACAGTTGTAAATGTGTAAGCTGATGCTCTCATGGATGTATGGTTGCTATATAAAATTATGATATTGTGTATCACAGCATAAGTATGGAATCTGACTACTGGTCTGAAATGTTGCATATACTACATGATACATTTTGTTTCAAATAATTTATTAGAAGCCCTACACAAAAGTATAAAGGCCTCACAACAACACGATGTATTTTATTCTCATGTCGTTTCTTATCTTGTTTGTCTTCTTTTTTTTTTTTACTTTATTCATTTTAGGTCATCCAGCCTGAACCACCTGGCAGGAAAACAAACAATGGAAATCACCAATGCACAATGTCCCTCTTCAGCAATTAAACTTAATGACTTCAAATCACAGTTAAAGTTGTGAAAAGAAAAAAAATGAATGCCTAAGAGCCGGTTTTTTCACTTGCTTGACAATTTTGTGCAGGGTTTCGTTCAGATTCTTTCAATTGCTACAGACACTGAGCAGGAAAAATGTGAATTTTTTGCATGCCCTCCACAATACAGTTGTTGTTGCTGCTGAGATTTTGATGGTAATGACTTTCTCATACAGCAAATCGGCCTATGGATTGTAAGCTAACAGTATACTTTGACAACAATTTGTTGATCCTCAGATGAGCTGTTGGCTTTGGTTTTATCGATTTTGTTTCTGTGTTGTGGTTCCTGTGCAGTCTCATATGAAGCTGTTACAGAAGGTCATACCCTGTAACAAATTTAGACACCTTACCTTGTCAGAAGAAAAAAAAACAAAAAGAAAGTTCACTTTGAGCGAGCTTGTTTGGTTTGATACCTTATCACTGTTTGCTGTCTTTTTGGACAAATAGAAAGAGTTTATCTGATGCTTATTTTTCTTTATTACATATTTGCACTTATGCTGAGAATTATATTGATGTTTTATGCCTCTCAATTGATTGTTTGTTTATTTTTCTTTTTGTAAATGTGCACTGACTGTTTTTCCCATGTAGGTTATATTGAATGCATAAAACAGAAATGAGTTCTATATTCCTTTAGATATTTGCAGCCCTCAGTAGGAGAGTTTGAGAATGAATGAAAAAAGGTGGAATGGAGGATTGATTTGATGTATGTGAGTCCCCACAGGAAAATCAATATGCTCACCACAACCCATGATTGACTTAACAGCACATGCCAACCACCTCTGAGTGAGTGAACCTCAGAGTTGATGTCAGCAACCAGCGCTGTTTGCTACATGCAGTCTGCAGATATGATCTTGGTGCCCTGGTTTTTACTTCAGCACAGCACACACTCAATCAGCTCCTTCCCAGTTGGGCTATAATTACATTGTTGTGGTGGGTGGTTATCGTTTCACACTTTTCTACTTGTATGTGTCTTTCAAGCTTCAGCATGGGTCCACTACCATTTTGTTTCTGGGGAAATATTGATCTTTACAACAGACAAAAGGAAATATTATATATAACCCCATTTTTTATGTCACTGTTTGCATTTTAAAGCAGCATTTCTTAGTTTCAATTGGAATTTAGCTTTTATGTTGTAAGGTGGATTATTTGTACATTGAGAAAAGTTTAGACACGTAGTCAAACTTGCAGGACATAACGTTTCACTTTCTAACTTAATTACCTCCATTTTATGCTAACTGAACTTGTGGAGACACCTATCAGTCTGTCCTTGATCATATTCTTTTTTCTGGATATTCAGCTTCTATCCTTACTTAAATGAAAACATGACAAGACCAAGCAGCTTTATAACAAATATGGATTATAATTGCTTTTTTAGGGATGAAATGAATGCCAATGCTTTTAATAAAATTAATCTTCTAAGTTGTGGCAGGACTTTTGAAAATGGACAGTGCAAATCCTGTGGGTTATTACCTCTAAGCAAGCAATTCAGCACAAAGTTGGAGAATGAAAAGATTCTGCCATACACTGCATAGGTCTGGCTTGTAAATTAACTTACCACATTTCCACAAAGACACCCAAAACATTCTTTCATGTAACCTATTTTACTCTAGCTTTAATTTACATTGGCTGTATTTTTTTCCTTCCTATTTCTTCTGAGACATCTCCGGTGAGGAAAAAAAGCCAAGAATTTTAACCCTAAACCTTTTGATAATGTCAGTATTAAACTGTGAACTGAATTAGAATCATTTCAAAATCATGGCAGGGTTTAAACATTCACAGATAATTAATGAACCATGTCATTTAAACCACACAAGCACACACACGCAGACACACACGCCCACGCATACAGGAGCAGCTGTAGGAGCTTTTTCTCTCTTAAGACTCTCTGATAAGGATCTTAAGGTTGTGTGTATTTTCATTTACTTTCTATTACAGAAAATGTGAGATGTTAAACTGATATAACTGAATTATGACACTAAAAATATTTGGCCAATCTGAAATAAAATGCTTAGAGCTCCAGCTCCACAAAACTGTGTCCAAACATTCTGGTAAATGAAAAGGGAAAATCTTCTTTCCTTTTCTAACCTGGTAATTTAATTTTGCTCTGGTAAATGTGTGAGAAATGCAATAGGGTAATATTGGCCCCACAAAAGAACCCTGGTTCCTGAAAAAAGGTTCATGAGGTGAAAATATGCTGTTAGTCAAAACTATGAATTCCTTGCAAAGTGCTGTGATGAAGTCATTCACTTAATGTGTAATGCTAAATTATAGCTATAAATTTAAATATGCGAACTCAAACATAAGCTTAGATGATTGTTTTTTTAAAGAAATTATTATTTAACATAGAGCTAAAAACTAAGAACTACATTAAAAGCTATATGGGTTCTAGATCTACAATATGGTATCAAAAGGGATGAATTTGCCTCACCAAAACACTTGAATCTTTTTATTTTTGAGAAATATAGTGAGATTATACAACAATATGACGCCTTAAAAACAGTTACTGCTGATATTTGGATTTTTTTAAAATCATTTTATTGTGCCAGTATTTGGGAATAAAATGTGTTTAAAGCAGTTGTTTTGATTTCAAGAGAACTTATTGTTGTAGTTGAGTGAAGCATACATAGCTGATAGGAAAATCTCCTCTCATCAATGAGGATTCCTCTGATTCGCATACAAACCAAAATGTTGTCCATAATGTCTACGTTTTGTAGTTAAACTCTATATTTGTGCCTTTATTGCCCTTATTCCATCATTTGCTTTTAAATTCATAAATGCAAATAAAAAAAACATTTGCTTCAAATCCAGATAATAATGTATCGCATTATTTTCCCGTGATGAGCATCAGGACTCCCCTTATCTTATCTTTTTTTGACCAAGCCACTTTTTGTGAAGAAAATAAGTTTTATTTACAGTGTTAAATTACTTACCATATACTTAATAACCAATATGATTTAAATCACTATCTCTTTGAATGTTATATAATAGCATGATTTAGATTCTAAGTACAGGACTAAAACCATGATTTAAAGCAAGAGACTTTTTGTTTTGGATTACAAATATCTTGGATACTCCACTGGAAGGGATCATTTATACGCCGATTGATATTTCTTTTTTAAATTGATCTTCTCCTGCAGTGCAATTACTACAAGCTTTCAATAGTGAGAGAATACTGCATGCTGTGTGTTGCAAAAACAACCACTGTCTTTAAGATCTCACTACATTGCCTGGTATTAGTGGTCGTTCCTCTAAATATCTACATTTGTCTACAAACATCTAACTTTAGAAGTAAAGTGTTCTTTTTAATTACGGTACTTTGTGTACTACATGTATGCGCAACCTCCATTTTGTGGTAATTACAGTATGATTTCTTTTGGTAGATTAGGCTTTAAAAGTCACACTTTCCCTCCCAGACAGATCAATTGAAATCCCATGGATTAATGTTAGAATGAACATAGGAGATGGGTAGTGAAAGGAGACAGCCTGCAGTAGTCAACAAAGACAAGGAAATTATCTGTTCAATACTGGGCTCGTCTCACATCCATTGACATAGAAGTCATTGATTGGTAAAGAGAAGACTGGATAATGTATGTTATACATGTATAACAGAAACTTCTCAAAGTTGATCTACCATTAAAACAAGCAAACACACACAAGAAAATGATTTATAAATGCTATAGCACTTTATCTACATTGTAACCACAGGAGCGCTGGGGAAGTCTGACATACTTATACATCTGCCATACAATCAACACCACCAGCAGATGGACGTAGAAGGGGATTTGAATCAACAATCCTCAGGTTACAGGACAAACTGGTAATAACAATAAAAATGTCATTTGTACTATGTCAACCTAAATGGATACTGGTTGTCAAAAATTTCTTTAATTTTAGAAAATAAAACAGTAGAGTAGAACAAAAATATTTACTGTCCTTCAATGGAGAAATTTATGTGCCACAGGGGCAAAGTGAGAGAAAAAAGGTCATATCTTTAAGGTTACTCAATGTGCTGATTGTTCAGACCTAGAGCTTAGTTAAAAACAGATCCATTATTAGATTTATTCATTTGCAAAATTAGCTCTTCAATTTAGAGCTTTAAAGTCCTCTGTTTGTCAAAGGGAAAATATACAGTTGGATACTGTTTTTGTTTAATTCAGGGATACCATAAGTAGAACACTTAAGTCAACAAACAAGTACAACATTGTAAAATACATTACCAAATTACTGTGATGTCTACTGTAACAATTGTTACAGGAGTTTATCTAGCAGAATATTCATGTTAGAATATAAGTCAGAATAAAATCAATTACAGAAAAAAGACATGCCATCTAAATTAGTTAATATTAGTTTCTTAAGAATGACCTAAAATGATCACAAGGAAAAAAGGGAAAAGCATCTTATCTTTTAATGTTGCTCTTTTTCAATGCATCTGACCTTTCAGTTGGATTGATAATGCACATATTTTGCTATAGCAAGGAGAGATTAGACTGGAGAGGTCATTTAACATATTTCAAACACAAACCCTGCTCTCTACATGCAGCCATTCATTGCAGCTTTGTGTTGTAAGCTTGCTAAAAAATAGCCATATTCTACAGATGATAAAAACATTGTGAGTTAGCTGCAGTTAACCGATGAGTAGAATTTTCCCTTTGGAGCACTGTTGATTGTGTTTTCTCCTTTCTTGTACCTTTTCACAGTACTCACTCTTTCTCATTGTCCTTGTAATTGTGGTTGTGGTTTTCTGTATACCAGAGGAAAGACCAAATTGTGCAGCACAATTCAAAAAGCTATTAAAAAGAACTGGTATCGTGGAGTGTGCATTTTAGAAGAGTTTTATCATGTTTTATTTTATTTTTCTTGTCTATGTATAAGTTAACAGCCAAAATGTTTTTGTGAGCATCAAACAGAGCTTACATGAGAAATAAATCATACTTTAACTGCTGTTGTTTTTTAGGAATTATGTCTTTGTTTTAAATAAACTTCAATACCTCTACTTTGATCTTTGCAGTTTTAATCATGTCAGCTAAGTATTTGCAAAACGGTGTCTTGTTACGTTCATTAAGAAGAACATCAATATGTTCAGAGACAAAAACAACCAACTGCTGCAGCAGTACCACAGCTGAAGGTTGGCGGTGTGAATACACATATGCAGCTGCCAAGCAGTTTAGCAATGCTCATACGATACACACGCCCTTCTGTTGGACTGAAGCCAGCTGAAATCTGTTTCATGAGCATATTCTGAATTCCACATCGTAAACCTCATGAATTAAACATTGTTTTAAATATTTCTCATAAAATGAAACACTACACTCTAAGTGAATTCATGAAGAAGAATTTATACTGTAGGATCTGTTCATGTACTGCAGCCAAAGCAAACAAGATATAAAGAAACTAGAATTCCAGTAAAAATTTATGTTTGGAATGATGAAGTCCAGCAGCAATAGCTCTGAATGTCTCATCTCAGTGTGAAATACATGTGCATGCAATAAATGTCTTGCTTTTGCTGAGTAAATTCACAATTAGAAACATAAAATAAGTGCAAGGGTAAATGTGGAAAGCACAACATTTCAAATCGTTTTGCCCTAGCACACAATTAATTATTTAATTACAGAAGTCAGATATTTTTTGTGAAATAGAAATATTTTCAGTATGACCTGATCTTTTTTCATTTTAAGTCACCCAATTGAAGGATAATGACTTTAGAAACTGTTGTTCTTTTTGTCGTATAATTTAAGTCTTCGTGATCCACTTGATGTGAACATTCGAGTGGGACAGTTTGCTTCAACTGCAAGACAGTTATGTAGAGCAGGGTACTACAAGTTAGTTTCAAAGCATTTCATTAAAAACAATGCTGACTTGCTGAGGGGCCTGGTTTAAAAACTAAATGCTTTCTTCCCTACTGTGTTCAATGAAAAAAAACCAGTTTATAATCAATAATTTACTTTTCTTGCATCAACAGTTTGGACTGCAGGGGTGTTATAAAAAGTCTGACAGAACAGTTGGAGAACAAATTCTGGAAGAGACCAAATTTAACAACTTTAAAGTTTTAACATTTTGTTTGCTTTATTTTAGATAGTGAGTTTACTTTTTAATGGTGAATATTTGCAACTGCACAAAGAACAGTTGTACTTTAATGTTACAGTTGTTCCATACTGAAAACCTTAATGTCCCCAAGCTTTAAAAGTACATTAGAATTAAATCTATTGTCTTCTCTTTAATAAACATATTTACATCAAATAAATATGAGAATTTATGTTCTATAAGGGCTGCAACTGTTAACAGTTACACACCAAAGAAAAACAATGTTGTTCCAAACGTGTATTGAAGCAGACATGGCTCAGATAGAAGCTTTAGCAGATATCATCACTATTGTTTGTGCTAACCAGTGAGTTACACTTCGAAAGGACTGCTCTCTAGTGCAGGTTGGCTCATCATGAAGATATTCCCTAGAATCTAAGTTTCATTCCTGTTATCCACCTTTTCAAAATACGTCAAACTTAAATATTAGAAATCAGATTTAGGCAACAAAGGGTTTTTTTTTCTGGGTTCTGTAAACCAATGATGTCCACCTAAATTGTATTAACACTGATTACTGCAACAGCATCTTCACAGGTCTGCCCAACAAATCAATCAAACAGCTGCAGCTGATCCAGATGCTGCTGCTTGTATTCTTACTAAAACCAGGAAGACAGAGCACATAAACCAGTTCTAATGTCCCTACACTGGCTCCCTGTAGCTCAAAGAATAGACTTTAAAATACTGTTGTTAGTTTATAAATCACTGAACGGTTTAACACAATTTAACGATGGTACTTGACTTAATGTAATGTTTTGATTGTTGATTCTATGTTGCATGACTTTGTGTTTTTGTGTTTGTTATTATGTAAAGCACTTTGAAATGCCTTATTGCTGAAATGTGCTATACAAATAAAATTAGATTTTATTTCTTTTCTGATGATTAATTCTTTTTTAAAATTTAATTGTTCCATTTATTTTGTAGTTGTAGTTATTAGTTTGGCTGCTTTTGTTTTGTTTCTTTGTTTTAGATCAACCATATGAAATGATAATGGTAATAAAGTAAATACTTGATATTAATCAAATTATTTTAACATTTTTAAACATTTTCATCTTTGAGTTGATTTTAGATATATCATAACTTTAATGCATTGTAATAAAAATAAGAATAACCTATTTTGTAAGTATATTACTTTCGCTCTTTTTCCAGGTAAAAGACAAAATGTCTCCTGGGTTGTGTTGTCATTCTGTCTTCCTTCTTGCCAGACCACATGTTTAGCTTCAGATCAGAGGATGAGCTGAACATATCTTCTAGTGGTTGCCTCAAGGACATCTGGCAAACCTGATATAGCAGGAAATATTTCACTTTTTGGGGCCACCTGAGAACACTGGGTAGTTTTGTACTTTCTTTTAAATACCACAGGACCAATAATGGCCATGAAGATAAAAAAAATATGGCCTTGCAATTAAAGCTTTGTTGAATGAATTTAAATATAAAAATTGCTTCATATTGATGATAGATCAGTAAGTATTGTAAGGTTTTTAAACCTTACAATAATATGTGCTAAACACAAACCAAAAATAAGAATTTCTTGTCCACTTAGGGCTGTCTGTTTTATGCTACCTTAATTTAACAGAAGAAACACAATATTGTGTCTTAGTTACTGGAAAAAAGGAAACACATTAACATGATTGAAATTTCAAACATCTTCCACACGATTCCACAGTGGCTACAAAATCTTCAAGTTGTGGTGAAATATTTAAGAGCTTTTTGTTCTTTGCCTCCAAGTTCTGTGTAGTTTACTTTTTGTAATATAAATCAGTAGAGATATATTCCCCAAATAATTGCTTTCATAAGAAATGTATTTTGTGTTTGTTTATTATTGCTTTTTTAACATATACATATGTGTTTACAGTTCCAAGGGTTCTTCTACAACCCTGTTGTTGGCTGTATGGTTCAATATCTGAGAAAAAAAAGGAAAAAAAGCTTTCAAAGGAGAACATATTTTTTTAATATTGTTACTTGCATTTATACATACAGAAACAAAATCAATGATAAAAATGTTATCATTGATTACTTAGTAAATATACATTATTCTTACTTTTAGTTTCCATTAATTTTCTTCAACATATTACCCCAGAATGAGCAGAGGTTTACAGACATGCTTCTACCTTTCCTAGGTCTGGTATTTCTAACCTCCTTCTATAGGTGAATAGTATTTCACATCTGAATTTTACATCAGATGTAAAATTCCCTAATTAGCTACACTGTGTCAGTGTATAGATATTTCCTCTTTCAGTTCCTTCCACATGGTTTTCTTGCATTTTAACTTATAGCAACCCATTACAAAGATTTACTGTTTTTAGTTTTTGCAAAACATCATTTAAACAAAATCAATCAGTTGCTGCAAGTTGGTGATAGACGGTGAAATAAGTTATGTTTAGACCATAATGTACAAGGTAGAGCAATGCATTCTGTGTTTGTGACTTGCAAAACTAATTAAACTTAAGCATCTTTTAAAATTATGTATTCATTTATCACAACTTCACCCAATTGTCCAAATATGCAGTAAAAATCAGAAAAGCTTTGAGTAAAATGCTTTTGCAGATATGCTTGGTACAATTCACAATCAGTTCAAGGTATGCAGTGAGGTTTGAATGTTCCATTACCCTCCTCCCCCCATTTATTCCTCACCATCAGCTGTGGCTATAACATCAGTCAGTACATTACCAGTGGGGGTGAGTCAGAGGGAAAAACAGATTTCATATATGACAGGTCTTATCTGTCCTTCACTAAACACATTTGCAGGTAGGAAAGGGTATGCCAGATTAGTCTATGCATCATGTGGAAGATGAGCGACAAGGGCAGCTGCCAATAGCCCTATGCTTTATTAAAAATCGAGATTTTTATTTTTTTTTACAAATGCCGTTTTGTGACACCAAACACTTTTTCCAAATATTGGGGAGTTGCTGGGTTTATAGACAGAAGCAAATCTTAAAAATAAAGGAAAAAAAAGAAGAGCATTTTGTTTTTAGTCTTTTGTCTTTAGATTTTATATTATAGTTTTACAAAAATAACATGAGTATGATTCATACAAGCTGTGCTACAACCTTGTTAATTAAGGGGAACATTAAAATCAGACAAGTCTCAAAGGATTACTTTAAAAAAATTTTAACTAATCATGTAAATTATTATTTTTTGTTTTCTATTGCTTTGGAATTTTTCAAGATGGGCTTACTCCTAAGTAGCATCAAGGAAAAACCAATCTCATGAATGAAACTGCACTCCATATTTTAGCATCCAATTGAAGACTGTTGGGGAACCTCGAGACTCAGACTGTTCAGTATTGCTCAATCATCTTCATGGTCACAGAGGTTGCAGGACAATGGAGTCTAGCCCAGAAGTCAATAAGTGTGGAGCAGGTTGCCAGGCCTTCACATGCCAAACAGGCAAAACACAAGAGAGACATCCATGCATGTGCACACCTAAATTCAGATGTAAAATTTTCTAATTAGCTCAATATGCAAGTTTTTGTATTGTTGAAGAAAAATAGTGTACCCAGGGAAAACCCAAGACATGCATAAGGAGAACATGTAAACTCCACACAGAAGGTTATCTGCTAACCTTCTAAGGTTTGAAACAGAAACCTTCCATAAAGCAACTGAGGAAACCTCTATGCCACCTAGAAGATCAACTTCCATTCATGCTATGAATTTTTTTTCCTCTAAACCTAATACTATGGTTTACAGTTTTAGAAGTACATTTTAAGAACATTTAACTAATTTCCATATTAAATAAGCTTCAGATTTACTAGCAATAACAATGTAGTAAAGGACTTTTTCATTTTTCAGCCAAAGGACTGTTCCTAATGTTGCCCCAGCTATGAGAATCCTTTTTCAGTTCAACTACCGAGATTGTTGACGTTCTACTTCACATGATAAAATTCATCCTTACTCTTGGCATATAAATAATGCATTCTCATTTGTATATACGTAATTGATTAGAATGTCATATATATACCATAATGTGCTGACCCGTTCACAAGATGTTTGCATTTGGCAGTAATGGCTTAAAGGTATTGTAAATCAAATGGGACTCACAAGAGGCCTTGCATGCCATCTGTACAAGCAATATTTTAAAGCTTTTCCATAGTGGTCAAATATGAATATGTATATCAATATCAACCGTATATTCTCCAGGCCCATGTGTGTGTTCTTCCCACAGTCCAAAAATATTCATGCTACTTTAATTGACCTTCTTAAATTGTCCTTGGGGGTGAGTATTTGTAAGAATGAATGTTTGTCATGTTGGTCTCTGTGCTGCCCTATGATGGACTGGCATCCTGTCCAGGATGGACCCACATTTTGCCCATTGACCACTGCAGATATGCACCACATCTCATGACCTTGCATGGATAAGCAGGTACAGATATAACATAAGATGATAAGATGGAATTTTTTTCTTTTACTTTCTTAAATTAGAAACTTAGACCTTTTTTCTTATTATTATTAAGCAAAGTTCACTCTTAAACCATATGACCTGGGCCAAATTTGTTGGGTTTTATCCCCCAAACTAACAATATGTGACAGTGCTAGTTCAACTAAGTTAGGTTTGTAGGCCACTTTGTACTCACACCTTTCTTGGCTGTTCTTCCAAATTTTCTGTCGGACCTAGTTTGAGATTTTGTGATGGCCCCTTAAAAACTAAATTATTAACTAAAGAGATACATTTTTGATCTTAAGATTTGTTTTCTTTGCTTTGCATTATCTGGCATGTTATTAGCAAATTGAATCAGTTTTTTCTATTTTTGCCAAACAAAAGAAAAAATTGAATTATTTTGGAACACAAACTAAAAAGACTGTTTGTCAAGGTGAGAACCCCACCTTTTTAAATTACTGACCATGAAACTGCCAATGTTTATAGACTACACTCTAAAGAGATAATAACACACCTCAGTGAATGTCATTTAATAAACTTTAAGGAACCCCTGGAGAAAACAAATGACATTCGAATAAGGAAGTTTCTAATCTGTATAAATTATATAAGTTTACCTGAGTAAAGGTCAAGCTCATTTCATATGCATTATATTTGCAATAGTATTGCTAAAAAAAAACACAACAGCAAAGCTGAAATACACTGCTGTTTAACAGTGTATAAACTTATAGGTTACTGTGCTGTGAATTGAGGATACTTGCATCCTTGGATGTAAGGCATCAGCAAAGGAACTACCTAAACTCTCTATGAGTTTGTGAAAATGATGCCTATTGGCAAAGAAAGGACCCATGAAACTTTATTTTTATTAAACAGGGCACTGGCCTCTTGCTGTCTGCAAAATTCTTATTAAATTTAATGAAAGCTTGAAAAAACAGCCCCATGACACTAACTTCAGCTAGAGAAGGCTGTGCACAAATAGAATATTCTGGCAAACAGATGAATAACAGTGATAGACTAAATATTACCAATATTGGTTGCTATCTTACTCATGATTCTGTCTACATGGATATTTAAATTTTTAAATGAGAGTGTGATAAGTTTTAGCAGCATCCAAAACAGAAATAAACTGACTGTAGTTTACAAAATGTGGCTTGTCTTCACATGGGCCTTTATGAAATCATATCATTACATAAGATTGTCTTTGGCTGTGATGGTTGAACAACATTTAAAAAGAAAAGAATCCATTTTCACAATTCAAGTAGGGGGTAGGAGAGCTATTGGCAGCTTCTATTGTTTTCAAAGACATTATGAAGTCTCCAATGAGCTCCTTGCTTTTGAACCAGTTTTATTTTAGAAATAGTCTAGCCTGAACGTAAAATACATTATTTATGTGGTGTTATTAATCTCCATTCTAAAAAAAATCAAATAAATAAAATTTCAAAAATCATGGAGTTACTTTCCTTATAAAAAGAAATATCAAGTACAAAATAAATTCTGTATAGTTTTTATAGTCTTGCAAGGTAATATACCTGATCTGGAAATGTGATTTTGATTTGAGAACGTCGTCCACCAGGCAGTGTAATAGACAGCAGCACAACCAGTAAACAATGACATGAATGATGGGCACAGTTTGTAAGCTGTCAGACCATAGGCATCATATCCCTGTCTTGTCTACAGTTGCCCCCCATATCTCTACAGGTGTAACATAGCTGAGCTGACGGATTAATCAATCCTACAGAAAACACAGGTATGTTGCTTAAAGAAGGCAAAAAGGTCAACAATAAATATTAAGGTTTAAGGATGATCTAAAGAGTAGATCAGTATATATGTCAAGTGCCGCATATTAAACTGTATTTTTTTTTTCCTTTCATTATTATTTCCTTTTTTATCCTACATCTACATACTAGGTAAACCCAAAGCTGCCCATTTTATCAGAGGTTTTGAGACAGAACTGACTGAAGAGAAGAAATCAATGTACGGAATCTACATTCAGGTGAGAGTTAAATTATTCCTTATTGTGTTTTCAACCAGTTAAATCTCAAAGTTTCATAGTTCTTTATTTTGTGCTGCTGCAATGAAAGTTAAAGGGTGATATTACAACTCATTTCTTGACCTTTTAGACATGCTTTTTCATATAACGATTAAGTTTGAGTTATTCTTATTCGTCATGGTAAACAACCTCAGTGACAATGTGGCTGAATCAATTATGCCATTTGAATTTGTAATAATTTTGGTTGGTAGTTTATTCAGTGAAAGAGGTAAGATAATAAAAAGAGTAAACATCAGTTTGATTGTTAAAGAAGCTCCTTATCTTGGTTATAGTTATGATTGACAAACAGACAAAATTAAAAAAAACTATGATTATGCCAAACAAAGCAGCTAAAAATAAAAAAGTGCTTTCTACTGCTCTTTTCACTTATTGAAAGTTCAATGTTATGCGGATTTTCAGCAAACTAGACATTTTATGCCACTATAGCAATAACAGACAAAAATCTTCCCAGTAAAAACATGTCTATGGAGAACAAAAAGAATAGGCATAATGAAAAAAGAAGAAAATCAATGTAATCAGCAGTAAGGCAAAGGGTTTGTGTTGAAATTTATAACGTTATCCTGCAATTTCATAGATCTACTTTTTGCAGCAGTAAATAAAGATATACATTACTACTGGTGGTAAATAAAAAAAATGCATTATGCACTGAAAAAGATACAGATAAAAATCTGGGGGTTCTTTTAGAAAAAGAAAAAAAAAACAGCGGAAAACAATAGAACACATTATTTTATGAGTTTAACCAAAATGTTAAGAATTCATTATTTTTATATTTATCAAAGCATTTCCATTTCCTTATGCATCATTTGATAAATTCTGATGATCTATACAAGTTACAATGTTGTTGACTGTTACAGTCTAATTGATTGTTCTTGTTTTAGAAATATCTGACAAAAATAAATATTACTGCTACAAGCTGATAAAAGATTCTGACAAATGTCAAGCATTAGTCATTCATTGATTTTCTTTTGCTTTTAAATGTTTTATTCCAGACTATGACAGGATCTGATTGCTTGAGTGGGACTCCTTTCCATTCTCTCTGTTTTCTGGTTGGAGTGAGCAGAGCCCATCAGCTCAGTCAGGACACTAGACCTGAGTAATTACAGCTCAAGGCTAGTTTATCCCACCACATTCCCTTTGTATCATCTCTTGAGTGATTGGAGCTGCAGGGGGATCACCGATGTAACAGGTCATTACTCATAAAAGTCTGGATAGGCAATATAGAGGCGATACACTGCAAAGTTAAAAAAAAAAAAAAGAACTCCTGCTTCAAAGGAAAAAAAACATGTATTGCTCATTTGAGACAGAAGATGGATCATACTGTTGTGGATCATGCATTAAATACTCACAAAGACTGGGAGTTCTTAATTTCTTTGTTTCTGTGATAGTTCATATGAACTTAGATTAATAAAGTGCAGAAACATTTGAATTTTCTTTACTATTAAATTAAATGTTGGAGACATACTACTTTCTATACAGTTTTAAAATTAGGTCTTTTAACTGTTCCAGTTGGAAGCAACTGAAAGAGTTGCTACCAAACAAATACTCCATATTCTGGGAAAAACTCTACTAACATAAAAACTTATAAATTAACACCTTTGTCAACACCAACATTAGGCTTGAATGGCCTTTGTTTTTTTGTTTTTTTTAATTATGCATGAATATTTATCTGCTGTGTTTAAATATAGGCCACTTATAGGCCACTAATTTCCTGAACATAGGTCACACCCACTAACTTTGAAAAGAGATTTTTATTTTTAGATCAAATTCTCTTATTTAATATAAATGAAGGCCTGTAAGTCTTTCTTGTGTTAAAAAGGGCTCATAGACATGCAGTTTATAAGCTACAAATGCCCAAGTTATCGATACAAATATATATTATTTGACTTTTGTTTCAAAACATCCTGTATCTACATCTGTGTGCATTTTTGGGGGTGGGCACATGCACATCGTAATCAAAAATAGTTAGTTTTATTTGTTTTTCATTAACTAAATGTGGCTGTGCAGTGAAACCAACTAAAAATGAGTAAACTGACTTTTAAAAAGGTAAATCTCATCAAAGCCTTTGCCAAAAAGAACAGAAATGAAATATTGTCACTTCACCTACTTCTCAACTGGATGTCACAGACAGGATCTGAGCCTTGAAACTGGCTGGAGGAGAGTTTACTTCAAATAGGTCGGCTTTATTTAATTTTTTATTATTTAGTTAATCAATCAAGTTTATTTGCATAGCGCATTTCAGCAACAAGGCAATTCAAAGCTTTTTACATCATAAAAACACAAACATACAAAGTCACAGAAGACACCACACAGTCAACATTTGAGGAAATGAGTAAAAATTACATTTTGCCAAGTGTCATTTTTTCACATCAAAATGTTGGTATTTTATTTATTATGGTTCAAAAACAACTCTAAACAGATTTATCTAGTGTAATTTGTAACAAATAGGCAATATAGGTATGTATGTATGTGCCAGCAGATTGTGCATGCTGTGCCTTGTGTTGGTCAGATCTGCTGTATGTTTGCACTCACACAGCATGCAATAACGGACTTATATTCATTGTCTTTAAACTTAGTTGGTATTTGGAAAAAAATCCTTCCCACACCAAATCAGGATAGATTTATGTGTTTATGCTGTTTACCCCAAGTTCTGAATTTCTTATCTAAATGCTACAGGTAAAACTGAGAGTCTATATGGTCATGAAACATCTTTCCAATCTGTTGCTGTTCAATTTTGACAAGCCTTTTTAAATTATAGTCAATTTCTTGTACTTAGCTCAAAGGATTGGGCTTATGCTGCTGTAGTCTATCTGACTTAATTGTGATATCTTACATACCTTCATTGTAACGAACAACTGTTGCTTTTTCTCCTTTTTGTCAGTTTGGCACAGAGTCTGAGAGAGATGTCTGTGGATTAGATTAAACTATTGTTGTAGCAAAGACCTCAAATGGTCACATATGGACAAAAACAGATCAGACTGAGTCATTTCTGAACTTGCTACAGCAGTGACAATAGTGGAAAGGATAGCACCAATTTCCTGCTTAAGAGGGATATTTTAAAAGCCATCAATACAAAGAGCTAAAAGAAAATATGGTTCAGCAGAGTCGATGCTTTCTCATCTTGGCTTCTCTGTAGAAAATATTTTCCGTGATTCTGGCAGTGATTTTGTGAACTTGTAACAGAGTAAAGTTTAGGCAAAAGTCAGTTTCATCAAAACATGACAGAGGAAAATAAGATGCAATCTTGTGTGTATGTTTGTTTACTTTGCATCTTATGTTTCTATGTTTTTGCATACATTTTGAATCATAACACATAATCTAAGATGCATTATGATGCTAGATTATAATATAAGATTGGACGTTTAACTTATTGAATATGGATTAGATAACTCATGTTAAGGCTTAGCATTCGGCTTTATCAGAAAACAATATCTGAATGGTGTGCTAAAGGTTAGACATTGAGACTGACCTGTATCTAAACCATCATGATAGTTGAGGCTCTGGATAGTGACCATGGCAACATAGAAGTTCATAAATATCCTGAGAAAAGAAAGCAGAGTCAGTGTCAAAACACTGGAATCTTACATGACAGTTGCCACTAGAGCAGAAAACCTGTGTACTGCAAGGTGTAGAAGTGTGAAATGTGCCAATAAACCAAGGAATTCAATGACAGGAGGGCAAAAAACACCAGATGAATCTATCAGTAACCAGCCATAAGATCCTTGTTGCCTGTCATAAATGTAAGACGCTGAAAGAACCTGGACATGATTCCTCCGCTTCAGGATTAAAAACTCTACATCCCAACAACTCTACTATTGAGGCAAATCACTCGTGTAATCAGATCAGTTCCCTTTTATAATGATCAGAATGGGGATGTATAGCTTCTTACTTTTCAGGGTGCACAATTCTCAATATGCAGGAAAATAATAAAAATCCCTGTGTCATTGTTAAAACATGTTATGAGACATCAGTGACTACACCCACATACATTTGGCATTTCTTTTTTCACTATTTTTGTACATTTTCTAAACTGATGTGTAAAAAAAAAATGCCGTTGGAGAGCAACGATTAATCCTACCATTTTGGACATAAATGAAGTCATGTTGAGATAATGTCCACATTAGCGATTACTTATTTTGTCAAGCACAGTCAGACAACTGTGTTCTGTTTTTGCACTTATTGACAATGCATTGCCCATCTTGCCTTAAAACAAGAAACACTTAATGTGCAAACATGCTCTAAACAGAAAAGATTTCCAAGGACTCATGTACCCATTTATGTGCAAATTCTGTAAATCAACAGAGTATACAGTTGAACAGATATGCAACCATGAGCACAACACCTAGCAGTGTTAGATTATTGTAAAGAAATGATTATTTTTAATCATAACTTAGCTTTTGTTAGTTTGATTTATTTTTAGTGTGTGGCATGACTGTGTTGTGCAATGACTACAAATAACTGAAAGTTCCAGTCAGTCCAGAAAATAAGGCAGTAGGAATTTTAGATCTTTTTACACAGACACAGTTTCTGCTCCAAGATGTGGTATAGATCTCTCTGCTTGTTCTCCTCTGGTCACTGGCTTGCTTAATGATCTCTTTTTCCTTGTCTTTCAATTGTATATAGTCACCAGTGTGACTTTTCAGCAGAAAGCATGACTTGCTTAAAACTAGCTTGTGGCCTCTCTCTGTTGCTCTGTCTCTCTCCCTTTCTCAAAGCAACCAAGCAAGCACATTTTTGATAAACCAGCACATTTTTTAAGTACTTGTTGTTTCTAAGATCAAAAAGAGTTACATTTATAGTCAGCCAATAAAATAAGTATTTTACACCACAGAGAATTTCAAATAAATATATTTCTAAAAGGTACAGCTAACATAAAATTCTCACCAGAAACCCTATCCAGTTCATGCATGCAAAGAAATCCAACCATATATGTATGCCCTCTACCTTGGGCCCAAGATATCACCCCACCCTGTCAGCGACCATGGTTATGTGCTAATCTTTGTAGGTAAAACTCTTTCAGGACAGCTCTTCTTCTGAAAACTATTGTTGAATACAGCTCAATTTTACATGACGTACCATCTACCGTTTAAAGGGCCAGCCGAAGCACATGGTGCCATTTTATAACATAATAAAATTACTATGATACATTCAGTTGTCAAAATAGTGTATGTATCAAATGTGACTAATAAAAAATTTCCTTCTTGATTTCACACCTTGAAATTGGGTTTCTGTCTCTTTAAAAACTCATGCTCTTTCTGAAACTCTGCCTTCAGGAAGTCACAAAAGCATTCCTCTATTAACCTTTTAATAACATTTTTAGCAGTGTTGCACTGAGAAGTAGCTCTTGCAGTTCCACGAGGTGTCTGCCAATTGCTGCTGGCAAATCTGAAGGAGCTGACTGGGGCAGCCTTTTGGCGAGGGCTGTTCTGTGAGGCTGCAGCTCTGAGGAGGACGAGCTGCGACTCAAACGTGGAGCTAAGGCCTACCTTACGGTTTGCACTGGTGACTGGTTGCCATGGGAGATCAAAGGATTTCTGAAACATGCATGAAAAAAAAAAAAGAAAAAAGAAATCACAGCAGAACTCCAGGTATGTTTTTGATGAGGGAATAACATTATAACATGGTGTAAAACTCAAAAAAGTCAATTTTACTTAATACTGTCTGTTTAAAATAAAAACTACAGCAGTTTAACTGCACCTCAAACAACAGTAGTATGAATCCCAAGAGGATGAATTCTCCAGTGTCAACTGCTAAGCAAAGGCCAAACATGCCTAAAGACTGTGGATACAGAGTGAAAATTCAAAAGAGAAACGGTTTGAGAAAAAGAAAATAATTGCTGACAATGCTGCTAAATGTGGAGAAAAAAAATGACATATTTGCTGCTGTTTCAACTTTGATAGCAACAACAGATCTTAAACATCAATGTGAAATAGAGGAAGAAAAGAGAGTGAAGGCAGACAGAATGAAGAATGAGTAGATGACAGACATTAACAGTGAGGGAGGCAGTGACTGTGTGATATCAATAAGGTCCAAATGTTTTAGTCATAATTACTACTTAGCCAAAATTTGTGTTTTCCAACTTTGTTGTCATTTATAGTTGGGTGTTGCAAATTGACTGCCACATCATTACATTGCTAAAATGTATGCATACATCCATTAGCCTGCTGAGGAAAAAAGATTAAATAGACCTGATGCTAATCCATCATACACCATCATATAACAGAGGCATAAACTATGCCTCAAAGTAAGTATATTGTATGCCAACAATACTTTGTAATTAAAAATAAAAACATGATTACTGTAAAGTTCCTGTGTGGCATTTAGTATCAGAATTGATCAGACAGAGTAGCACCAGGAATTATAAGGAGAACACTAATTAACAAATTTTAACTATTTGTTAAAACTGAAACAGTACATTTTTATATATTTGAATTTTCTTGAAGGTTTTTTATGAAAAATAAATTATTTATGTTCTGTTTCTTGAATTGCAAGTTTTTTTTATTTCTTTAAAACAGTACATGAAGAGTTATAAAACTCATCTATCAGAGACTGTAAATAGCCAATAAACTTTGTGAAACTTTATTTTTAATTGACACTGGTTGAAAAAGATTTCTTCAAAACAATAACATCCATTTATTGGGGCTGTTGCTTTGGCTTTTTCTCCTTGACCTTACTTTTTATACTCCCATGTGAAGTAGTGAGACTTATCACATACTTATTAAAAAATAGGATGTGTAGAAACAAATTAATCAGTAACTTTATTGGATTGATATCTGGATATCATATCAACCATTACATTCAATCTAACACAATGGTTCTCTTGAGACTATTTCAGTCTCAAGAGAAAATTATATGAAACATTTTATGATTCAAATAAAGCTATATTTACTACACAATCTTAATCAAAATGCATTGATTACAACTGGAAATAGAGAATTTTGAATATTAGAAGGAATTTGTTATAGTTGAACTAACTGTAAGTCACATGACTAGAGTCTAATATCTAACGGAGAAGATTAAAGAGCTAAGTCTACACTTGAAGTAATTTCTGTTTCCAGTTTGTCAGCCAGACTTAATAATTGTGTCACTTGCATTGTTTGGTATGCAGCTTGACTCCTTTAATGACAGTTGCTGCCGATTTAACCTCAGTTAGCACTGTAATTAACCAGTTGATGTTTGCGTGCTGTCTAACAACATCAGCACAGGGGCTGCTAGTTCCTCCATGTGAGGGTGTAATGAAAGCCTGTGTCTTCAGTCAGCATGAGAAGTATAAGTGTTTGTTTTGCTCAGATTATTTACCAGCTCTCTGGTCATTAACCACTCCTAATACATGCATCTTGATTATAATCTTTACAGCAATTATATGAAATGTAGTACAAGTTTTGAGTCACTGGAAACAGTGACAGAAATGAAGACGAATTTTGCTGAACATGTACACTATCTTAAGCTAATATGGATTAAGAAAGCTCAACAATATTTTAAAATTTGCATTTAGAACACATGATAATCCATGTTTTGAATTTATATGACTAAAGCATTACTGCACTTTGGATATGAGATAGCTCTTAAGAAGTGCTTACTCAAAGTTTTTGCTGACACAGAAAACAGGATGGTCAAAAGGCAGTATAATGTCTGTTTTTCTTAAAAAAAAAAAGACTGTACAGTTTTTCTTTAACACACAAAGCGGCGCTGTTCAAGTACTGCTGGTGAAACTCAGTCCCATTTAGCTGAGCTGTGATGTTACGGTGTCCCACTTTCATGGATGGCCTTAATCTCTGCCCTTAGCTGAGGCAGATTAATCTCTGCAGCACTGACATTATCTGCTGTTTTATGTCGTGACACTACATGAAGAAGGAACTCCCTGCATCCTAACTTCTAAGCTCAAACATCACATCTGAAACCATTGGATGTTGATCCTGAACCAAGAAATGTTTGCATGTATTTAATACTATTGCGTACATCTAGCACAGTTTCCCCATTAAGCATTTAAAATTTTAACTGTAGAAGTTGATTGAGTTTTAGTCCTAAGTGTGATTTGATAATTATTCGTTGATTTTGAGTTTTTTTGCATGTCTTAAAACCAACTTGTTGAAATTATTAATAAAAAGTGCACAGATGCATTCAGTAAATTACACAACTATGATCAATGGTGCTTTCCTCCCTTTCTTTCTTTACCTTCATACTGAGCCTGTGAAATATTTAAATTGCACAGTGCATGTCAATCTGGCTAATTAAATGCAATGGGTGGTAAATATTTACTTCTATGTGACTTGTTCTGCAGGTGCTGTGTCAACTACTGTGGACGCTGGCTTCCTGCTGCTCTCTGACAAGTATTTTCCATTAATTATCTTCAGAATTTATAACTCAGGAACTGTTTGAGATACCTTGTCATATTTCAGAACGAATAGGGAGGCATTTAACTGAAAAGAAATTATGATATAGATGAAGTTACCAGCTACTTTAAATGGTGACCTTAAATAAAAAACAACCAAAGCACATCTCCTATTGATGTGCATTCTGCCCCTCCACTTTGTACAAAACAATGAGCAGATATGCAGAACTGTTTAAGGCCTTAAACAAGTCAAAGAAATGGTCATTATGTTGTAGCTTTCCAATTTTAAAATATTTTTTTACCTGTAATATTGGCGATAACTCCAGATTTCAGTTGGCAAGAGACGCAGTATTTCCATGAACAGGTTGTCACTTTAACATAGGGCCAACATACAGACATACAACTACAAACAGAAATGCTAACTTATGCAATCAAACACAAAACAATTGTTCAAGGGCAAACCAGAAAAAATGCACAAAATATGCAGACTAATGATTCTTTGTGAGGCTTGCAGACAAAGAATCGTCTGCAAGCCTGAATTGTATTAAACACTTAAAAATGTTATTCCACAATGCTCATTTTCATTAAAAATAGAAATTTGCAAAAAATTGTGCTTTTGTATGCCTTAAAAAAAACACACACAAAAAACCAAAAAATTTTCATCTTCATAATTAAAGAAAGGAAAGAGCAGCTTACATTTTTTATTATGAAAAATACATAAACAGACGACTACATCTACAGACAGAAGCACGGGATGCCTGAATTATGGGTTTGCACCACATTAAAACATTTATTTATTTATTTATTTTAAATACAATTTTCCCCATTTGCTTTTGCATCTCTCAAGTTACCATATTTCTCTCTTTATTTTGGCTGTAATGATTGTTCTGTAAATTTGATCTTTTTATGAGTGTTAGGACCTTGAGTTGTTTTGATTATTTCATTCTAGCTCCATTGTTGTGTTCCTTAGTTTCTTATTTTGATTACAAAGTTGCACATTTGTGCAAAGTGGGGCGCACATATTGTTTTGAAAGTCAGTTGAAAAAAGTATTTCTTAAAACTACTTTCATAATTTACATTTGCATCAGTCTTATTCTGTCTGAATTTTGCAGTTAACAGGATCACTAAACTTAAAGAGCCCAATTGTGCTTGACAGAGTGGCCTGCTGGATCTGAAGTGAGAAGAATCACTTCCACACCTTCCCACGCTGTAGCATTTGCATTGAGTTTTTTTTTTTTTTTCATGTAATTAGATGACAGCTGTTTCTCTTTTTTTCAAAAACTTTGATTGATTATTCCTGTAGCATACTTATTACCTACACTACAAAGCTTATACCAGATTTGTCACAAAAAAAAGTCCCTATGAGAAAGTTGGGGGTTTTTCCAGATGAGCTGTTCACATTCAGTCTCATATTTATTAAAATGGTGAGAGATGGTATTCTTCACATCCAGACAATCTTAGTATGAATTCCTGGTATTGACTGAAACTAGTCCAACTCTCATACCTTTTTCCCCAATAAATTCTAGAGAGAAGAATAATAAACATTGACACGATGTTTTAGAACAGAAATAGAATAAAAGCAAAATGTATTGTCCCTCAGTGGAAAAATTCCTGTGTTTACAGCTTAGAAATACAACGTGTTATGAATAACAAATATCACAGTTTTGTCAATTTTGCATTAGTCTTGCATATAAAGGTCAAATTGAGTACACTTAATTAACTAAATGTTATTTCAGTTTTCTTAAAGCTGTTGTTGCTAACTTTTAACATGCTTTTGCACAGTGGTAAAATCCACTTGTGACCCATTAATTGAGTTATTTTTATAACACTGTCACATTTTCTGCTAACGAACTGTATGCTATTAATGTGCAAGACTCTTGTAAATCAAGTTGTACTTAAGCATTTGCTGCTTTGTTGGCTGTGAATGTTGGTGTTTAGTTTTTTAGGCCTTTAAATTAAATCCTCCTGAATTATAAACAGACTGTCAAACAGCAAATAACAATTAGTAGATGGGAGTAGGTTTAAAATATGAAGGACAGAGAAGCTAAGCTTGACAAATAGCTGGAGCTTAGACTGAGTTAAAGGAACTGGAGTAGGTGCTTAAAAAGAAGAAGAAAAACAACATTACTTGACAGCTTTGCAGTATACAGAAGACATTGCTTGGCAGTTTGATATTGGAAAAACTATATATTTAAAGAGCTTAATAACTGTGATCAGATACAGCTGTTCAAACTCTGCTCTAGCTCCAACACACTAGAGTCCACTTCTGAAACAAGGCACATTAATTGACAAATGCATACTACATTGTCATTTTTTTGGATCACACCAGTCATTAACGTTGGCTTCCAGTTTTTTGTCAACTATGTGCTTGCAAAGACTTTTTGTCTACATGGAGCAGAGCCACAATGCTAACGACCTTCTGCTGTGGAAACATTACAAGATTGACAAAAGAGATGATGACAATATTTTCAATTTGCTTATGTACATTTAGTATTTTCTAAAGGAATAATTACAAAGTCATTGAAAAATGTCACATGTTTTCTTAAAGTAAATCTGGGTGGGTGATCTTGTGGTCTCTGCAGCACAACAGGCCAAAGAGTGCACCACAACAAAAAACCTGACCTGGAAAAAAGCCAGAATAAAGCATCTTAAAATAGAGGATGCTAATATCCATTATCTTAAAGCTAAAATTTAAAGGGATCTTTCATTATTTCTCAAGTTTTCCCATGTTGTACAACAATATTATTCAGGTTATCACAGTTCCATAATTTCAACATATCAGTGAAACTAAAGCAATTAGCATACATGTGGTAATAAATATATATATATTCAATCTAAAAGTGCTAATGAAGTACATCTACAACACTAGAATGATCCAACATCAGAATTTGGATTGGAAGCACACATTAGCTCAGAACAGCAATCAAGTTTCTAAGCAATGCTAATAGAAAAACACATTACATCAATAAAACAGCACCATAAACTGAATTAGCATCAGTGAAATATTAAAATGTGCTAATAAAAAATAAGTGCAAATACATTTTAAAAATATAATATACACAACAATAATAATACAAAACCTTACGATACTACTTTAGTTTTATTAAATTTGATAAGTTACTAAGGATTTTCGCCACTTTCCAGTTAATTTACTGAGCTAATTGCTAACAGAGCACATGTTCTGTTAGCTCACCGATGCTACACGACGCCACACGGGGATTTCCGGACTTCTGTCACCCACAACGGAAGCTTTCTGGGATTTAATAAAAACGAATTTACTATTTTGAATTATATATTTAACAGAGCTGTTTTAGCATTGTTTTCCTTACCGATTTCAAGATTCTTCATGGAGTTTTACAAGACCTTCCAAGCTAAGAGCAGGAGTAAACATCAGCTCTGAGATCTCAAGCGTGTCTGACGCAATCAGAGCAAGCGGCGCAGTGAAAGGGGCGGGACAATCAATCTTATTGGCTGATGTGAATTCCGACTGCGCCAGCTATTGGTTGTTAAAACCGTCAAACAATACTGTCACTAAAGGCGTATTGCAGTTTTTAAAAATGTTTAGCACATTTTACATATACAGTATTTATGAACTATTTTTCACTTTATTACTTTTTAAATCTTTTTGTAGAATGAGACATGAAATCTATTCATTTATACTTTTTAATCTCATTGTAGAATAAGATATTAAAACAATATCTATTCATTATAGATAGATAGATAGATAGATAGATAGATAGATAGATAGATAGATAGATAGATAGATAGATAGATAGATAGATAGA